>JAUMJJ010000932.1:0-66954 GCA_033556795.1 Tapera naevia | reverse complement strand
CTGGGAGTGGGGACACCAGTGGGAGTGGGAGGACACCAGTGGGAGCACTGGGTGAACTGGGAGATGTGGGGGGGGCAACTGGGAGTGGGGACACCAGTGGGAGTGGGGGGACACCAGTGGGTGTACTGGGTGAACTGGGAGATGTGGGGGGGGCAACTGGGAGTGGGGACACCAGTGGGAGTGGGGGGACACCAGTGGGTGTACTGGGTGAACTGGGAGGTGTGGGGGGGTAACTGGGGGTGGGGACACCGGTGGGAGGGGGGGGACACCAGTGGGTGTACTGGGTGAACTGGGAGATGTGGGGGGGGCAACTGGGGGTGGGGACACCAGTGGGAGTGGGGGGACACCAGTGGGTGTACTGGGTGAACTGGGAGACGTGGGGGGGGCACTGGTTGAACTGGGGAGCACTGGGGGTGTGGGGTCACCAGTGGGGGGGGCACTGGTTTAACTGGGGGGCACTGGGGGAGTGGGGACACCAGTGGGGGGGGCACTGGTTGAACTGGGAGACGTGGGGGGGCACTGGTTGAACTGGGGGGCACTGGGGGAGTGGGGTCACCAGTTGGGGGGGGCACTGGTTGAACTGGGAGGCACTGGGGGTGTGGGGTCACCAGTGGGGGGGGCACTGGTTGAACTGGGAGATTTGTAGAGGGGGGAACTGGGCGTGGGGTCCCGAGTGGGGGGGGGGGGGGGGGGCACCAGTGAGGGGACACCAGTAGAGGGCACTGGTGGAACTGGAAAACGTGTACTGGGAGGTACTGGGCGTGGGGTCCTGAGTAGAGAGAAGCCAGTGGGAGGAACTGGTTGAACTGGGAGCTGTGGGAGGTGGGAGTGGGGACACGAGTGGGGGGGCAACTGGGGACACCAGTGGGAGCACTGGGTGAACTGGGAGATGTGGGGGGGGCAACTGGGGGTGGGGACACCAGTGGGAGTGGGGGGACACCAGTGGGAGTACTGGGTGAACTGGGAGATGTGGGGGGGTAACTGGGGGTGGGGACACCGGTGGGAGGGGGGGGACACCAGTGGGTGTACTGGGTGAACTGGGAGACGTGGGGGGGGCACTGGTTGAACTGGGGGGCACTGGGGGTGTGGGGTCACCAGTAGGGGGGGCAGTGGTTTAACTGGGGGGCACTGGGGGAGTGGGGACACCTGTGGGGGGGGCACTGGTTGAACTGGGAGACGTGGGGGGGGCACTGGTTGAACTGGGGGGCACTGGGGGTGTGGGATCACCAGTGGGGGGGGCACTGGTTGAACTGGGAGACGTGGGGGGACACTGGTTGAACTGGGGGGCACTGGGGGTGTGGGATCACCAGTGGGGGGTCACTGGTTGAACTGGGAGACGTGTCTGGGTGGGCACTGGGGGTGTGGGGTCACCAGTGGGGGGGGCACTGGTTGAACTGGGAGACGTGGGGGGGGCACTGGTTGAACTGGGAGGCACTGGGGGAGTGGGGTCACCAGTTGGGAGGGGCACTGGTTCAACTGGGAGACGTGAGGGGAGGGGCACTGGTTGAACTGGGGGCCACTGGGGGTGTCGGGTCACCAGTGGGGGGGGGCACTGGTTTAACTGGGAGACGTGAGGGGAGGGGCACTGGTTGAACTGGGGGCCACTGGGGGTGTGGGGTCACCAGTGGGGGGGGCACTGGTTGAACTGGGGGGCACTGGGGGAGTGGGGTCACCAGTGGGGGGGGCACTGGTTGAACTGGGGGGCACTGGGGGTGTGGGGTCACCAGTGGGGGGGGCACTGGTTGAACTGGGAGACGTGGGGGGGGCACTGGTTGAACTGGGGGACACTGGGGGTGTGGTGTCACCAGTGGGGGGGGCACTGGTTGAACTGGGAGACTTGTAGAGGGGGGAACTGGGCGTGGGGTCCCAAGTGGGGCGGGGGGGGGGGGGCACCAGTGAGGGGACACCAGTAGAGGGCACTGGTGGAACTGGAAAACGTGTACTGGGAGGTACTGGGCGTGGGGTCCCGAGTAGAGAGAAGCCAGTGGGAGGAACTGGTTGAACTGGGAGCTGTGGGAGGTGGGAGTGGGGACACCAGTGGGGGGGCAACTGGGGACACCAGTGGGAGCACTGGGTGAACTGGGAGATGTGGGGGGGGGGCAACTGGGAGTGGGGACACCAGTGGGAGTGGGGGGACACCAGTGGGTGTACTGGGTGAACTGGGAGACGTGATGGGGGGCACTGGTTGAACTGGGGAGCACTGGGGGTGTGGGGTCACCAGTGGGGGGGGCACTGGTTGAACTGGGAGACGTGGGGGGGGGCACTGGTTGAACTGGGAGGCACTGGGGGAGTGGGGTCACCAGTGGGGGGGGGCACTGGTTGAACTGGGGGGCACTGGGGGAGTGGGGTCACCAGTGGGGGGGGCACTGGTTGAACTGGGGGCACTGGGGGTGTGGGGTCACCAGTGGGGGGGGCACTGGTTGAACTGGGAGACTTGTAGAGGGGGGAACTGGGCGTGGGGTCCCGAGTGGGGGGGGGGGGGGGGGGGGGGCACCAGTGAGGGGACACCAGTAGAGGGCACTGGTGGAACTGGAAAACGTGTACTGGGAGGTACTGGGCGTGGGGTCCTGAGTAGAGAGAAGCCAGTGGGAGGAACTGGTTGAACTGGGAGCTGTGGGAGGTGGGAGTGGGGACACGAGTGGGGGGGCAACTGGGGACACCAGTGGGAGCACTGGGTGAACTGGGAGATGTGGGGGGGGCAACTGGGGGTGGGGACACCAGTGGGAGTGGGGGGACACCAGTGGGTGTACTGGGTGAACTGGGAGACGTGAGGGGGGCAACTGGGGGTGGGGACACCAGTGGGAGTGGGGGGACACCAGTGGGTGTACTGGGTGAACTGGGAGACGTGGGGGGGGCACTGGTTGAACTGGGGAGCACTGGGGGTGTGGGGTCACCAGTGGGGGGGGCACTGGTTGAACTGGGAGACGTGGGGGGGGGGCACTGGTTGAACTGGGGGGCACTGGGGGTGTGGGGTCACCAGTGGGGGGGGCACTGGTTGAACTGGGAGACGTGAGGGGAGGGGCACTGGTTGAACTGGGGGGCACTGGGGGAGTGGGGTCACCAGTGGGGGGGCACTGGTTCAACTGGGAGACGTGAGGGGGGGGGGGCACTGGTTGAACTGGGGGGCACTGGGGGACTGAGGTCACCAGTGGGGGGGGCACTGGTTGAACTGGGAGACGTGAGGGGGGGGGGCACTTGTTGAACTGGGGAGCACTGGGGGAGTGGAGTCACCAGTGGGGGGGGCACTGGTTAAACTGGGAGACGTGAGGGGGGGGGCACTGGTTGAACGGGGGAGCACTGGGGGAGTGGGGTCACCAGTGGGGGGGGGCACTGGTTGAACTGGGAGATTTGTAGAGGGGGGAACTGGGCGTGGGGTCCCGAGTGGGGGGGGGGGGGGGGGCACCAGTGAGGGGACACCAGTAGAGGGCACTGGTGGAACTGGAAAACGTGTACTGGGAGGTACTGGGCGTGGGGTCCTGAGTAGAAAGAAGCCAGTGGGAGGAACTGGTTGAACTGGGAGCTGTGGGAGGTGGGAGTGGGGACACCAGTGGGGGGGCAACTGGGGACACCAGTGGGAGCACTGGGTGAACTGGGAGACGTGGGGGGGTAACTGGGGGTGGGGACACCGGTGGGAGGGGGGGGACACCAGTGGGTGTACTGGGTGAACTGGGAGATGTGGGGGGGGCAACTGGGGGTGGGGACACCAGTGGGAGTGGGGGGACACCAGTGGGAGCACTGGGTGAACTGGGAGGTGTGGGGGGGTAACTGGGGGTGGGGACACCAGTGGGAGTTGGGGGACACCAGTGGGTGTACTGGGTGAACTGGGAGACGTGGGGGGGGCACTGGTTGAACTGGGGAGCACTGGGGTGTGGGGTCACCAGTGGGGGGGCACTGGTTGAACTGGGGGGCACTGGGGGTGTGGGATCACCAGTGGGTGGGGGGCACTGGTTGAACTGGGAGATGTGTCTGGGGGGGGCAGTGGGCTTGTGGGGTCACCAGTATGGGGGTCACTGGTTGAACTGGGGGGCACTGGGAGTGTGGGGTCACCAGTGGGGTGGGCACTGGTGGAACTGGGGGGCACTGGGGGTGTGGGGTCACCAGTGGGGTGGGCACTGGTGGAACTGGGGGGCACTGGGGGTGTTTGGGTCACCAGTGGGGGGGGGGGCACTGGTTGAACTGGGGGGCACTGGGGGTGTGGGGTCACCAGTGGGGGGGGCACTGGTTTAACTGGGGGGCACTGGGGGTGTGGGGTCAGCAGTGGGGGGGGCACTGGTTGAACTGGGGGGCACTGGGGTAGTGGGGTCACCAGTGGAGTGGATACTGGTTGAACTGGGAGACGTGTCTGAGGGGGCAGTGGGGGTGTTGGGTCACCAGTAGGGGGGCACTGGTTGAACTGGGGGGCACTGGGGGTGTGGGGTCACCAGTGGGGGGGGGCACTGGTTGAACTGGGGGGCACTGGGGGTGTGGGGTCACCAGTGGGGGGGGGCACTGGTTGAACTGGGGGGCACTGGGGGTGTGGGGTCACCAGTGGGGGGGGGCACTGGTTGAACTGGGGGGCACTGGGGGGGTGGGGTCACCATTCGGGGGGGCACTGGTTGAACTGGGAGACGTGGGGGGGGCACTGGTTGAACTGGGGGGCACTGGGGGAGTGGGGTCACCAGTGGGGAGGGGCACTGGTTAAACTGTGAGACGTGAGGGGAGGGGCACTGGTTGAACTGGGGGGCACTGGGAGTGTGGGGTCACCAGTAGGGGGGGCACTGGTTGAACTGGGGGGCACTGGGAGTGTGGGGTCACCAGTGGAGGGGATACTGGTTGAACTGGGAGACGTGTCTGAGGGGGGCAGTGGGGGTGTTGGGTCACCAGTAGGGGGGTCACTGGTTGAACTGGGGGGCACTGGGATGTTGGGTCACCAGTGGGGGGGGGCACTGGTGGAACTGGGGGGCACTGGGGGAGTGGGGTCACCAGTTGGGAGGGGCACTGGTTCAACTGGGAGACGTGAGGGGAGGGGCACTGGTTGAACTGGGGGCCACTGGGGGACTGGGGTCACCATTTGGGGGGGGCACTGGTTGAACTGGGGGGCACTGGGGGTGTGGGGTCACCAGTTGGGGCGGGCACTGGTTGAACTGGGAGATGTGGGGGGGGCACTGGTTTAACTGGGGGGCACTGGGGGGGTGGGGTCACCAGTGGGGGGGCACTGGTTTAACTGGGGGGCACTGGGGGTGTGGGGTCACCAGTGTGGGGGGCACTGGTTGAACTGGGGGGCACTGGGGGAGTGGGGTCACCAGTGGGGGGGGCACTGGTTGAACTGGGAGATTTGTAGAGGGGGGAACTGGGCGTGGGGTCCCGAGTGTGGGGGGGGGCACCAGTGAGGGGACACCAGTAGAGGGCACTGGTGGAACTGGAAAACGTGTACTGGGAGGTACTGGGTGTGGGGTCCTGAGTAGAAAGAAGCCAGTGGGAGGAACTGGTTGAACTGGGAGCTGTGGGAGGTGGGAGTGGGGACACGAGTGGGGGGGCAACTGGGGACACCAGTGGGAGCACTGGGTGAACTGGGAGATGTGGGGGGGGCAACTGGGGGTGGGGACACCAGTGGGAGTGGGGGATACCAGTGGGAGCACTGGGTGAACTGGGAGATGTGGGGGGGGCAACTGGGAGTGGGGACACCAGTGAGGGGGGACACCAGTGGGAGCACTGGGTGAACTGGGAGGTGTGGGGGGGGCAACTGGGGGTGGGGACACCAATGGGAGTGGGGGGACACCAGTGGGAGCACTGGGTGAACTGGGAGGTGTGGGGGGGTAACTGGGGGTGGGGACACCAGTGGGAGTGGGGGGACACCAGTGGGTGTACTGGGTGAACTGGGAGACGTGTATGGAGGGGCACAGGGGATGTGGGGTCACCCGGGGGGGGCACTGGTTGAACTGGGGGGCACTGGGAGTGTGGGGTCACCAGTGGAGGGGATACTGGTTGAACTGGGAGACGTGTCTGAGGGGGGCACTGGGATGTTGGGTCACCAGTGGGGGGGGGGCACTGGTGGAACTGGGGGGCACTGGGGGAGTGGGGTCACCAGTGGGGGGGGCACTGGTTGAACTGGGGGGCACTGGGGGAGTGGGGTCACCAGTGGGGGGGGCACTGGTTGAACTGGGGGGCACTGGGGGAGTGGGGTCACCAGTGGGGGGGGCACTGGTTAAACTGGGAGACGTGGGGGGGGGGCACTGGTTGAACTGGGGGGCACTGGGGGAGTGGGGTCACCAGTGGGGGGGGCACTGGTTAAACTGGGAGACGTGGGGGGGGGGCACTGGTTGAACTGGGGGGCACTGGGGGTGTGGGGTCACCAGTGGGGGGGATACTGGTTGAACTGGAAGACGTGTCTGGGGCGGGCACTGGGGGTATGTGGTCAGCAGTGGGGGGGCACTTGTTGAACTGGGGGGCACTGGGGGTGTGGGGTCACCAGTGGGGGGGGGGCACTGGTTGAACTGGGGGGCACTGGGAGTGTGGGGTCACAAGTGTGGGGGGCACTGGTTGAACTGGGGGGCACTGGGGGTGTGGGGTCACCAGTGGGGGGGTCACTGGTGGAACTGGGGGGCACTGGGAGTGTGGAGTCACCAGTGGGGGGGTCACTGGTTGTACTGGGGGGCACTGGGAGTGTGGGATCACCAGTGGGGGGGGGGGCACTGGTTGAACTGGGGGGCACTGGGGGTGTGGGGTCACCAGTGGGGGGGGGCACTGGTTGAACTGGGGGCACTGGGGGAGTGGGGTCACCAGTGGGGGGGCACTGGTTGAACTGGGGGGCACTGGGGGTGTGGGGTCACCAGTTGGGGGGGGCACTGGTTGAACTGGGGGGCACTGAGGGTGTGGGGTCACCAGTTGGGGCGGGCACTGGTTGAACTGGGGGGCACTGGGGGTGTGGGGTCACCAGTGGGGGGGGGCACTGGTTGAACTGGGGGGCACTGGGGGAGTGGGGTCACCAGTGGGGGGGACACTGGTTGAACTGGGCGGCACTGGGGGTGTGGGGGCACTGGTTGAACTGGGAGACGTGGGGGGGGCATTGGTTGAACTGGGAGGCACTGGGGGAGTGGGGTTACCAGTGCGGGGGGCACTGGTTGAACTGGGAGAAGTGGGGGGGCAATGGTTGAACTGGGGGGCACTGGGGGTGTAGGGTCACCAGTTGGGGGGGGCACTGGTGGAACTGGGAGACGTGGGGGGGCACTGGTTGAACTGGGGGGCACTGGGGGAGTGGGGTCACCAGTGTGGGGGGCACTGGTTCAACTGGGGGGCACTGGGGGAGTGGGGTCACCAGTGGGGGGGGCACTGGTTGAACTGGGGGGCACTGGGGGTGTGGGGTCACCAGTTGGGGGGGGCACTGGTTGAACTGGGAGACTTGTAGAGGGGGGAACTGGGCGTGGGGTCCCGAGTGGGGGGGGGGGGGGGGGGCACCAGTGAGGGGACACCAGTAGAGGGCACTGGTGGAACTGGAAAACGTGTACTGGGAGGTACTGGGAGTGGGGTCCCGAGTAGAGAGAAGCCAGTGGGAGGAACTGGTTGAACTGGGAGCTGTGGGAGGTGGGAGTGGGGACACCAGTGGGGGGGCAACTGGGGACACCAGTGGGAGCACTGGGTGAACTGGGAGATGTGGGGGGGGCAACTGGGGGTGGGGACACCAGTGAGGGGGGACACCAGTGGGAGCACTGGGTAAACTGGGAGATGGGAGGGGAGGCATCTGGGGGTGGGGACACCAGTGGGAGTGGGGGGACACCAGTGGGAGCACTGGGTGAACTGGGAGACGTGTGGGGGGGGCAACTGGGGGTGGGGACACCAGTGGGAGTGGGGGGACACCAGTGGGAGCACTGGGTGAACTGGGAGACGTGGGGGGGGCACTGGTTGAACTGGGGAGCACTGGGGGTGTGGGGTCACCAGTAGGGGGGGCACTGGTTGAACTGGGGGGCACTGGGGGACTGAGGTCACCAGTGGGGGGGGCACTGGTTGAACTGGGAGACGTGAGGGGGGGGGCACTTGTTGAACTGGGGAGCACTGGGGGAGTGGGGTCACCAGTGGGGGGGGCACTGGTTGAACTGGGAGACGTGGGGGGGGAACTGGTTGAACTGGGGGGCACTGGGGGAGTGGGGTCACCAGTGGGGGGGGCACTGGTTGAACTGGGAGACGTGGGGGGGGAACTGGTTGAACTGGGGGGCACTGGGGGAGTGGGGTCACCAGTGGGGGGGGCACTGGTTGAACTGGGAGACGTGGGGGGGGAACTGGTTGAACTGGGGGGCACTGGGGGAGTGGGGTCACCAGTGGGGGGGGCACTGGTTGAACTGGGAGACGTGGGGGGGGAACTGGTTGAACTGGGGGGCACTGGGGGAGTGGGGTCACCAGTGGGGGGGGCACTGGTTGAACTGGGAGACGTGGGGGGGGAACTGGTTGAACTGGGGGGCACTGGGGGAGTGGGGTCACCAGTGGGGGGGGCACTGGTTGAACTGGGAGACGTGGGGGGGGAACTGGTTGAACTGGGGGGCACTGGGGGAGTGGGGTCACCAGTGGGGGGGGCACTGGTTGAACTGGGAGACGTGGGGGGGGAACTGGTTGAACTGGGGGGCACTGGGGGAGTGGGGTCACCAGTAGAGGGCACTGGTGGAACTGGAAAACGTGTACTGGGAGATACTGGGCGTGGGGTCTCGAGTAGAGAGAAGCCAGTGGGAGGAACTGGTTGAACTGGGAGCTGTGGGAGGTGGGAGTGGGGACACCAGTGGGGGGGCAACTGGGGACACCAGTGGGAGCACTGGGTGAACTGGGAGATGTGGGGGGGGCAACTGGGGGTGGGGACACCAGTGGGAGTAGGGGGACACCAGTGGGAGCACTGGGTGAACTGGGAGACGTGGGGGGGGCACTGGTTGAACTGGGGAGCACTGGGGGTGTGGGGTCACCGGTGGGGGGGGCACTGGTTTAACTGGGGGGCACTGGGGGAGTGGGGACACCAGTGGGGGGGGCACTGGTTGAACTGGGAGACGTGGGGGGGGCACTGGTTGAACTGGGGGGCACTGGGGGTGTGGGGTCACCAGTGGGGGGGGCACTGGTTAAACTGGGAGACCTGAGGGGGGGGCACTGGTTGAACTGGGGGGCACTGGGGGAGTGGGGTTACCAGTGGGAGGAGGCACTGGTTGACCTGGGGGGCACTGGGGGTGTGGGGTCACCAGTTGGGGGGGGGGTACTGGTTGAACTGGGAGACGTGCGGGGGGGGCACTGGGTGAACTGGGGGGCACTGGGAATGTGGGGTCACCAGTGGGGGGGGGGCACTGGTTGAACTGGGAGAAGTGGGGGGGGCACTGGTTGAACTGGGGGGCACTGGGGGTGTAGGGTCACCAGTGTGGGGGGCACTGGTTGAACTGGGGGGCACTGGGGGTGTGGGGTCACCAGTGGGGGGGGCACTGGCTGAACTGGGAGACTTGTCGAGGGGGGAACTGGGCGTGGGGTCCCGAGTGGGGGGGGGGGGCACCAGTGAGGGGACACCAGTAGAGGGCACTGGTGGAACTGGAAAACGTGTACTGGGAGGTACTGGGCGTGGGGTCCTGAGTAGAAAGAAGCCAGTGGGAGGAACTGGTTGAACTGGGAGCTGTGGGAGGTGGGAGTGGGGACACGAGTGGGGGGGCAACTGGGGACACCAGTGGGAGCACTGGGTGAACTGGGAGATGTGGGGGGGGCAACTGGGGGTGGGGACACCGGTGGGAGTGGGGGGACACCAGTGGGTGTACTGGGTGAACTGGGAGATGTGGGGGGGGCAACTGGGAGTGGGGACACCAGTGGGAGTGGGGGGACACCAGTGGGAGCACTGGGTGAACTGGGAGATGTGGGGGGGGCAACTGGGAGTGGGGACACCAGTGAGGGGGGACATCAGTGGGAGTACTGGGTGAACTGGGAGACGTGGGGGGGGCAACTGGGGGTGGGGACACCAGTGGGAGTGGGGGGACACCAGTGGGAGTACTGGGTGAACTGGGAGACGTGTATGGAGGGGCACAGGGGATGTGGGGTCACCCGGGGGGGGCACTGGTTGAACTGGGGGCACTGGGGGTGTGGGGTCACCAGTGGGGGGGGCACTGGTTGAACTGGGAGACGTGCGGAGGGGCACCGGTTGAACTGGGGAGCACTGGGGGAGTGGGGTCACCAGTGGGGGGGGCACTGGTTGAACTGGGAGACGTGCGGAGGGGCACCGGTTGAACTGGGGAGCACTGGGGGAGTGGGGTCACCAGTGGGGGGGGCACTGGTTGAACTGGGAGACGTGGGGGGGCACTGGTTGAACTGGGGGGCACTGGGGGAGTGGGGTCACCAGTGGGGGGGGCACTGGTTGAACTGGGGGGCACTGGGGGTGTGGGGTCACCAGTGGGGGGGGCACTGGTTGAACTGGGAGACGTGGGGGGGGCACTGGTTGAACTGGGGGACGTGTCGGGGGGGGCACTGGGGGTATGTGGTCAGCGGTGGGGGGGCACTGGTTGAACTGGGGGGCACTGGGGGAGTGGGATCACGTGGGGGGGGGGCACTGGTTGGACTGGGAGACGTGTCTGAGGGGGGCAGTGGGGGTGTTGGGTCACCAGTAGGGGGGCACTGGTTGAACTGGGGGGCACTGGGGGTGTGGGATCACCAGTGGGGGGGGCACTGGTTGAACTGGGTGGCACTGGGGGTGTGGGGTCACCAGTGGGGGGGGCACTGGTTGAACTGGGGGGCACTGGGGGTGTGGGGTCACCAGTGGGGGGGGGCACTGGTTGAACTGGGTGGCACTGGGGGTGTGGGGTCACCAGTGGGGGGGGCACTGGTTGAACTGGGAGACGTGTCTGGGGTGGGCACTGGGGGTATGTGGTCAGGAGTGGGGGGGCACTGGTTGAACTGGGGGGCACTGGGGGTGTGGGGTCACCAGTGGGGGGGGGGCACTGGTTGAACTGGGTTGAGTTATGGAATGGTTTGGGTCGGAGGGGACCTCCAAGGTGGTGGAATTGTGGAACCAGGGAATGGGTGGGATTGGGAAAGACCTTGAGATGATGGAATCGGGGAGTGGGTTGGGTTGGAGATGACCTCAAGGTCATGGAGTGATGGAATGGGTTGGGTTGGGTTGGGTTGGAAGGACCTCAAAGGTCATGGAGTGATGGAATGGGTTGGGTTGGGTTGGGTTGGGTTGGGTTGGGTTGGGTTGGGTTGGGTTGGGTTGGGTTGGGTTGGGTTGGGTTGGGTTGGAAGGACCTCAAAGATCATGGAGTGATGGAATGGGTTGGGTTGGGTTGGGTTGGGTTGGGTTGGGTTGGGTTGGGTTGGAAGGATCTCAAAGGTCATGGAGTGATGGAATGGGTTGGGTTGGGTTGGGTTGGGTTGGGTTGGGTTGGGTTGGGTTGGGTTGGAAGGATCTCAAAGGTCATGGAGTGATGGAATGGGTTGGGTTGGGTTGGGTTGGGTTGGGTTGGGTTGGGTTGGGTTGGGTTGGAAGGACCTCAAAGGTCATGGAGTGATGGAATGGGTTGGGTTGGGTTGGGTTGGGTTGGGTTGGGTTGGGTTGGGTTGGGTTGGAAGGACCTCAAAGGTCATGGAGTGATGGAATGGGTTGGGTTGGAGATGACCTCAAGGTCATGGAGTGGTGGAATGGATTGGGTTGGAAGGATCTCAAAGGTCGTGGAGTTATGGAATGGTTGGGTTGGAAGGATCTCAAAGGTCATGGAGTGATGGAATGGGTTGGGTTGGAAGGATCTCAAAGGTCATGGAGTGATGGAATGGGTTGGGTTGGAAGGGACCTCAAAGGTCATGGAGTGATGGAGTGGGTTGGGTTGAGAAGGACCTCAAAGGTCATGGAGTGATGGAATGGGTTGGGTTGGAAGGATCTCAAAGGTCATGGAGTGATGGAATGGGTTGGGTTGGACGGGACCTCAAAGGTCATGGAGTGATGGAATGGGTTGGGTTGGAAGGGACCTCAAAGGTCATGGAGTGATGGAATGGGTTGGGTTGGGTTGGGTTGGGTTGGAAGGACCTCAAATGTCATGGAGTTACGGAATGGGTTGGGTTGGGTTGGGTTGGAAGAATCTCAAAGGTCATGGAGTTATGGGGTGGATTGGGTTGGAAGGACCTCAAAGGTCGTGGAGTGATGGAATGGGTTGGGTTGGAAGGATCTCAAAGGTCGTGGAGTGATGGAATGGGTTGGGTTGGGAGGATCTCAAAGGTCGTGGAGTGATGGAATGGGTTGGGTTGGAAGGATCTCAAAGGTCATGGAGTTATGGGGTGGATTGGGTTGGAAGGACCTCAAAGGTCGTGGAGTGATGGAATGGGTTGGGTTGGAAGGATCTCAAAGGTCGTGGAGTGATGGAATGGGTTGGGTTGGGAGGATCTCAAAGGTCGTGGAGTGATGGAATGGGTTGGGTTGGAAGGATCTCAAAGGTCATGGAGTGATGGAATGGGTTGGGTTGGAAGGATCTCAAAGGTCATGGAGTGATGGAATGGGTTGGGTTGGAAGAACCTCAAAGGTCATGGAGTGATGGGGTGGATTGGGTTGGAAGGATCTCAAAGGTCATGGAGTGATGGAATGGGTTGGGTTGGAAGAGCCTTAATGGTCATGGAGTGATGGAATGGGTTGGGTTGGAAGAACCTCAAAGGTCATGGAGTGATGGAGTGGATTGGGTTGGAAGGATCTCAAAGGTCATGGAGTGATGGAGTGGATTGGGTTGGAAGGATCTCAAAGGTCATGGAGTGATGGAGTGGATTGGGTTGGGAAGGACCTCAAAGGTCATGGAGTGATGGGTTGGGTTGGGTTGGGTTGGGTTGGGTTGGAAGGACCTCAAAGGTCATGGAGTGATGGAATGGGTTGGGTTGGAAGGATCTCAAAGGTCATGGAGTGATGGAATGGGTTGGGTTGGAAGGATCTCAAAGGTCATGGAGTGATGGGTTGGGTTGGGTTGGGTTGGGTTGGGTTGGAAGGACCTCAAAGGTCATGGAGTGATGGAATGGGTTGGGTTGGAAGGATCTCAAAGGTCACGGAGTTATGGGGTGGATTGGTTTGGAAGGACCTCAAAAGTCATGGAGTGATGGAATGGGTTGGGTTGGAGATGACCTCAAGGTCATGGAGTGGTGGAATGGATTGGGTTGGAAGGATCTCAAAGGTTATGGAGTGATGCAATGGGTTGGGTTGGAAGGGACCTCAAAGGTCATGGAGTGATGGAATGGGTTGGGTTGGAAGAGCCTCAATGGTCATGGAGTGATGGAATGGGTTGGGTTGGAAGAACCTCAAAGTTCATGGAGTTATGGAATGGGTTGGGTTGGAAGGACCTCAAAGGTCATGGAGTTATGGAATGGGTTGGGTTGGAAGGATCTCAAAGGTCATGGAGTGATGGAATGGATTGGGTTGGGTTGGGTTGGGTTGGAAGGATCTCAAAGGTCATGGAGTGATGGAATGGATTGGGTTGGGTTGGGTTGGGTTGGAAGGATCTCAAAGGTCATGGAGTGATGGAATGGGTTGGGTTGGGTTGGGTTGGGTTGGAAGGACCTCAAAGGCCATGAAGTGATGGAATGGGTTGCGTTGGGTTGGGTTGGGTTGGAAGGATCTCAAAGGCCATGAAGTGATGGAATGGGTTGGGTTGGAAGGATCTCAAAGGTCATGGAGTGATGGAATGGGTTGGGTTGGAAGGATCTCAAAGGTCATGAAGTGATGGAATGGGTTGGGTTGGAAGGACCTCCAAGATCCTGGAGTTATGGAGTGGTTTGGGTTGGGATCCGGTTCTTTTGGGGTGGATTTGGCTCCTGAAGGGTTTCCTCTTTCCCTCTCTTTGCAGAAGATGCTCTCCTGGACGCGGCCAGGATCAACGACCTCTCGGAAGTCAAGAGGTGAGAGGGGTTTAGGGAGGTGTCCAAGGGTCAGGTGGGTGGGAGAGCACCAGGAGATCCAACCTTGGAACCAGGGAATGGGTGGGGTTGGGGAGGACCTCGAAGGTCATGGAGTGATGGAGTGGATTGGGTTGGAAGGATCTCAAAGGTCATGGAGTGATGGAATGGATTGGGTTGGAAGGGACCTCAAAGGTCATGGAGTGATGGAATGGGTTGGGTTGGAAGGATCTCAAAGGTCATGGAGTGATGGAGTGGATTGGGTTGGGAAGGATCTCAAAGGTCATGGAGTGATGGAATGGATTGGGTTGGAAGGATCTCAAAGGTCATGGAGTGATGGAATGGGTTGGGTTGGAAGGATCTCAAAGGTCATGGATTTATGGAATGGATTGGGTTGGAAGGATCTCAAAGGTCATGGAGTGATGGAATGGGTTGGGTTGGAAGGGACCTCAAAGGTCATGGAGTGATGGAATGGATTGGGTTGAGAAGGACCTCAAAGGTCATGGAGTGATGGAATGGATTGGGTTGAGAAGGACCTCAAAGGTCATGGAGTGATGGAATGGGTTGGGTTGGAAGGATCTCAAAGGTCATGGAGTGATGGAATGGGTTGGGTTGGAAGGATCTCAAAGGTCATGGATTTATGGAATGGATTGGGTTGGAAGGATCTCAAAGGTCATGGAGTGATGGAATGGGTTGGGTTGGAAGGGACCTCAAAGGTCATGGAGTGATGGAATGGATTGGGTTGAGAAGGACCTCAAAGGTCATGGAGTGATGGAATGGATTGGGTTGAGAAGGACCTCAAAGGTCATGGAGTGATGGAATGGGTTGGGTTGGAAGGATCTCAAAGGTCATGGAGTGATGGAATGGGTTGGGTTGGAAGGATCTCAAAGGTCATGGAGTTATGGAGTGGATTGGGTTGGAAGGGACCTCAAAGCCCATCCCTCTTGTCCACCAGGACTTGGCACTCGTTCCCGTTTCGGTGCCAATCCTGGGACAGCTCCAGAGCTCCTCCTGGTTGGAGCCCTCACCTGGTGGTCTTGGACTTGGAATGGGGTGGAAGGGATGGAGAGCCCAGGTGGGACACTCTTCCAGGTCTCCACCAGCCTCATTGGGAAGAACCTCCTGGTGTCCAACCCAACCCTTCCTTGACCCATCTTCCTGTCATTCCCTTGGATCCCATCCCTGGTCACCAGAGAAGAGCTCAGCACCTTCTCCTCCTCTTCCCATCGTGAGGTTCATCCAGATCCAACCCCCTGGTGTGTTGGGGACCCCTTGGAATCATGGGATGGGTTGGGTTGGAAGGGACCTCCAAGCCCATCCAGTTCCAACCACCCTGGTGTTTTATGGAGCTCTTGGAACCATGGAATGGGTTGGAAAGGACCACAAAGTCTGTCCAGATCCAACTCCCTTGCAGTGTTGGCCAACCCTTGGAACCATGGAATGGGTTGGGTTGGAAAGGACCACAAAGTCCATCCAGATCCAACTCCCTTGAGTGTTGGCCAACCCTTGGCACCATGGAATAGGTTGGGTTGGAAGGGACCTCCAAGCCCATCCAGTTCCAACCACCCTGGTGTTTTATGGAGCTCTTGGAATGATGGAATGGGTTGGGTTGGAAGGGACCTCCAAGCCCATCCAGATCCAACTCCCTTGGAGTTTTGGCCAACCCTTGGAACCATGGAATGGGTTGGGTTGGAAAGGACCACAAAGTCCATCCAGATCCAACTCCCTTGAGTGTTGGCCAATCCTTGGAACCATGGAATGGGTTGGGTTGAAAAGGACCACAAAGTCCATCCAGATCCAACTCCCTTGGAGTTTTGGCCAACCCTTGGAACCATGGAATGGGTTGGGTTGGAAAGGACCACAAAGTCCATCCAGATCCAACCCCCTTGGTGTGTTGTGGAGCTCTTGGAACCCTTCAATGGGTTGGGTTGGAAGGGACCTCCAAGCCCATCCAATTCCAACCACCCCGGTGTTTTATGGAGCTCTTGGAACCATGGAATGGGTTGGGTTGGAAAGGACCACAAAGTCCATCCAGATCCAACTCCCTTGGAGTTTTGGCCAACCCTTGGAACCATGGAATGGGTTGGGTTGGAAAGGACCACAAAGTCCATCCAGATCCAACTCCCTTGGAGTTTTGGCCAACCCTTGGAACCATGGAATGGGTTGGGTTGGAAAGGACCACAAAGTCCATCCAGATCCAACCCCCTTGGAGTTTTGGCCAACCCTTGGAAACATGGAATGGGTTGGAAAGGACCACAAAGTCCATCCAGATCCAACTCCCTTGGAGTTTTGGCCAACCCTTGGAACCATGGAATGGGTTGGGTTGGAAAGGACCACAAAGTCCATCCAGATCCAACTCCCTTGAGTGTTGGCCAACCCTTGGAACCATGGAATGGGTTGGAAAGGACCACAAAGTCCATCCAGATCCAACTCCCTTGAGTGTTGGCCAACCCTTGGAACCATGGAATGGGTTGGGTTGGAAGGGACCTCCAAGCCCATCCAATTCCAACCACCCTGGTGTTTTATGGAGCTCTTGGAATGATGGAATGGGTTGGGTTGGAAAGGACCTCCAAGCCCATCCAGATCCAACCCCCTTGGAGTTTTGGCCAACCCTTGGAACCATTGAATGGGTTGGGTTGGAAGGGACCTCCAAGCCCATCCAGTTCCAACCACCCTGGTGTTTTATGGAGCTCTTGGAATGATGGAATGGGTTGGGTTGGAAAGGACCACAAAGTCCATCCAGATCCAACTCCCTTGAGTGTTGGCCAACCCTTGGAACCATGGAATGGGTTGGGTTGGAAGGGCCTTCAAAGCCCATCCAGATCCAACTCCCTTGGAGTGTTGGCCAACCCTTGGAACCATGGAATAGGTTGGGTTGGAAAGGACCACAAAGTCCATCCAGATCCACCTCCCTTGGAGTTTTGGCCAACCCTTGGAACCATGGAATGGGTTGGGTTGGAAGGGACCTCCAAGCCCATCCAATTTCACGGGGCAAGGCCACCTCCCACTACCTCAGGTGGCTCCAAGCCCCATCCCACCCGGCCTTGGCCACCTCCAGGGATGGGACATCCTGGGACAGGGAACCCAGGAGGAACACAGAGATGTTCTCCAAGCAAGTGGAAAAGGGTAGGAGGGACCAAAGATCACCTGGAGTCCCATCTGGGAAGAGATGGGAACCATGGAATGGGTTGGGTTGGAAGGGACCTCCAAGCCCATCCAGTTCCAACCACCCTGGTGTTTTATGGAGCTCTTGGAACCATGGAATGGGTTGGGTTGGAAAGGACCACAAAGTCCATCCAGATCCAACTCCCTTGAGTGTTGGCCAACCCTTGGAACCATGGAATGGGTTGGAAAGGACCACAAAGTCCATCCAGATCCAACTCCCTTGAGTGTTGGCCAATCCTTGGAACCATGGAATGGGTTGGGTTGGAAAGGACCACAAAGTCCATCCAGATCCAACCCCCTTGGTGTGTTGTGGAGCTCTTGGAACCCTTCAATGGGTTGGGTTGGAAGGGACCTCCAAGCCCATCCAGTTCCAACCACCCTGGTGTTTTATGGAGCTCTTGGAACCGTGGAATGGGTTGGGTTGGAAAGGACCACAAAGTCCATCCAGATCCAACTCCCTTGGAGTTTTGGCCAACCCTTGGAACCATGGAATGGGTTGGGTTGGAAGGGCCTTCAAAGCCCATCCAGATCCAACTCCCTTGGAGTGTTGGCCAACCCTTGGAACGATGGAATGGGTTGGAAAGGACCACAAAGTCCACCCAGATCCAACTCCCTTGGAGTTTTGGCCAACCCTTGGAACCATGGAATAGGTTGGGTTGGAAGGGACCTCCAAGCCCATCCAGTTCCAACCACCCCGGTGTTTTATGGAGCTCTTGGAACCGTGGAATGGGTTGGATTGGAAAGGACCACAAAGTCCATCCAGATCCAACTGCCTTGGAGTGTTGGCCAACCCTTGGAACCATGGAATGGGTTGGGTTGGAAAGGACCACAAAGTCCATCCAGATCCAACCCCCTTGGTGTGTTGTGGAGCTCTTGGAACCCTTCAATGGGTTGGGTTGGAAGGGACCTCCAAGCCCATCCAATTCCAACCACCCTGGTGTTTTATGGAGCTCTTGGAACCATGGAATGGGTTGGGTTGGAAAGGACCACAAAGTCCATCCAGATCCAACCCCCTTGGTGTGTTGGCCAACCCTTGGAACCATGGAATGGGTTGGGTTGGAAAGGACCACAAAGTCCATCCAGATCCAACTCCCTTTGAGTGTTGGCCAACCCTTGGAACCATGGAATGGGTTGGGTTGGAAGGGACCTCCAAGCCCATCCAATTCCACGGGGCAAGGCCACCTCCCACTACCTCAGGTGCCTCCAAGCCCCATCCAACCTGGCCTTGGCCACCTCCAGGGATGGGACATCCTGGGACAGGGAACCCAGGAGGAACACAGAGATGTTCTCCAAGCAAGTGGAAAAGGGTAGAAGGGACCAAAGATCACCTGGAGTCCCATCTGGGAAGAGATGGGAACCATGGAATGGGTTGGGTTGGAAAGGACCTCCAAGCCCATCCAGTTCCAACCACCCTGGTGTTTTATGGAGCTCTTGGAATGATGGAATGGGTTGGGTTGGAAGGGACCTCCAAGCCCATCCAGATCCAACTCCCTTGGAGTTTTGGCCAACCCTTGGAACCATGGGATGGGTTGGGTTGGAAAGGACCACAAAGTCCATCCAGATCCAACTCCCTTGAGTGTTGGCCAACCCTTGGAACCATGGAATGGGTTGGAAAGGACCACAAAGTCCATCCAGATCCAACTCCCTTGAGTGTTGGCCAACCCTTGGAACTATGGAATGGGTTGGGTTGGAAGGGACCTTCAAGCCCATCCAATTCCAACCACCCTGGTGTTTTATGGAGCTCTTGGAACCATGGAATGGGTTGGGTTGAAAAGGACCACAAAGTCCATCCAGATCCAACTCCCTTGAGTGTTGGCCAACCCTTGGAACCATGGAATGGGTTGGAAAGGACCACAAAGTCCATCCAGATCCAACCCCCTTGGTGTGTTGTGGAGCTCTTGGAACCCTTCAATGGGTTGGGTTGGAAGGGACCTCCAAGCCCATCCAATTCCAACCACCCTGGTGTTTTATGGAGCTCTTGGAACCATGGAATGGGTTGGGTTGGAAGGGACCTCCAAGCCCATCCAGATCCAACTCCCTTGAGTGTTGGCCAACCCTTGGAACCATGGAATGGGTTGGGTTGGAAAGGACCTCCAAGCCCATCCAGTTCCAACCACCCTGGTGTTTTATGGAGCTCTTGGAATGATGGAATGGGTTGGGTTGGAAGGGACCTCCAAGCCCATCCAGATCCAACTCCCTTGGAGTTTTGGCCAACCCTTGGAACCATGGAATGGGTTGGGTTGGAAAGGACCACAAAGTCCATCCAGATCCAACTCCCTTGGAGTTTTGGCCAACCCTTGGAACCATGGAATGGGTTGGAAAGGACCACAAAGTCCATCCAGATCCAACTCCCTTGGAGTTTTGGCCAACCCTTGGAACCAGGGGATGGGTTGGAAAGGACCACAAAGTCCATCCAGATCCAACTCCCTTGGAGTGTTGGCCAACCCTTGGAACCATGGAATGGGTTGGAAAGGACCACAAAGTCCATCCAGATCCAACTCCCTTGGAGTTTTGGCCAACCCTTGGAACCATGGAATGGATTGGGTTGGAAGGGACCTCCAAGCCCATCCAATTCCACGGGGCAAGGCCACCTCCCACTACCTCAGGTGCCTCCAAGCCCCATCCCACCTGCCCTCAACCACCTCCTCACCTGGACCACCTCCAGCATCTCCAAGCCAACCATATCCAGATCTCCATCCCCCCCCAAAAAAAATCCTTGACCTCTTGACTTGGAAGAACCCTTAAAACCATCTCCAAAGACCCCCCCCTGTGGGTACCAAGAGGTCCTGGAGAACCCGAACATCACCAGGAACCTTCAGATTCCACCTAAAAGGAGCTTCCACCACCTGATTTTCGATTTCCCACCCCTTCTGTTTCCAAAGGAGACCTCCAAAAGCTCTCAGAGCTTCGGAGCTTTGATCCAGGAGGCGGAGAAAAGACCTCCTGGTTTCCTCCTCCCCCTTTTTCGAGAGTTGGGACCAGATGTTCCTCCTATTGATGGTTCCGGTTGACCTCTCCGGCCCCCGGGAATTGTTTGACTTTGCGCTCAAGGCGCTTGGGAGAGGGAGAGGAAGGTTGGAAACTTGAACTTTGGCATCGACAAAAGCTTCTCTTTCTCCTCGGCTCTTCCCAAAGATGTCACCAGGAAGGCCCTGGGGGAAGAGGAGGAGGAGGAGGAGGACAAAGGGGACGGGGAAAAGCCCATCCGGAGGCGTCGGATCCGCTCGGGGATTGGAGGAAGAGGGGAGGGAAGGGGGAATGGAGAGGGGTGGTGGTGGATCTCAGAGGGGAAAGTGGGGGGGGGACCTCAAAACCCATCCAGTTTGGACCCCACTGGGGTGTTGGGGAGCTCTTGGAGTCTTGGAATGGGTGGGAGGGACCTCAAAGCCATCCAGATCCAACCCCTTGGGGTGTTGGGGAGCTCTTGGAGAGATGAGTTGGGTTGGAAGGGACCTCAAAGCCATCCAGATCCAACCCCCTGGGGTGTTGGGGAGCTCTTGAAGTCATGGAATGGGTGGGAGGGACCTCAAAGCCATCCAGATCCAACCCCTTGGGGTGTTGGGGAGCTCTTGGAGAGATGAGTTGGGTTGGAAGGGACCTCAAAGCCATCCAGATCCAACCCCCTGGGGTGTTGGGGAGCTCTTGGAGAGATAGGTTGGGTTGGAAGGGACCTCAAAGCCATCCAGTTTGGACCCCTTGGGGTGTTGGGGAGCTCTTGGAGTCATGGAATGGGTGGGAGGGACCTCAAAGCCATCCAGTTCCAACCCCTTGGGGTGTTGGGGAGCTCTTGGAGTCATGGGTTGGGTTGGAAGGGACCTCAAAGCCATCCAGTTCCAACCCCTTGGGGTGTTGGGGACCTCTTGAAGTCATGGAATGGGTGGGAGGGACCTCAAAGCCATCCAGTTTGGACCCCCTGGGGTGTTGGGAGCTCTTGGAATCATGGGTTGGGTGGAAGGGACCTCAAAGCCATCCAGTTTGGACCCCCCTGGGGTCTTGGGAACCTCTTGGAGTCATGGAATGGGTGGGAGGGACCTCAAAGCCATCCAGTTTGGACCCCTTGGGGTGTTGGGGAGCTCTTGGAATCATGGAATGGGTGGGAAGGACCTCAAAGCCATCCAGATCCAACCCCTTCGGGTGTTGGGGAGCTCTTGGAGTCATGGAATGGGTTGGAGGGACCTCAAAGCCATCCAGATCCAACCCCTTGGGGTGTTGGGGACCTCTTGAAGTCATGGAATGGGTGGGAGGGACCTCAAAGCCATCCAGTTCAGACCCCTTGGGGTGTTGGGGAGCATTTGGAGTCATGGAATGGGTGGGAGGGACCTCAAAGCCGTCCAGATCCAACCCCTTGGGGTGTTGGGGAGCTCTTGGAGAGATGGGTTGGGTTGGAAGGGACCTCAAAGCCATCCAGATCCAACCCCTTCGGGTGTTGGGGAGCTCTTGGAGTCATGGAATGGGTTGGAGGGACCTCAAAGCCATCCAGATCCAACCCCTTGGGGTGTTGGGGAGCTCTTGGAGTCTTGGAAAGGGTGGGAAGGACCTCAAAGCCATCGAGTTCTGACCCCTTGGGGTGTTGGGGAGCTTTTGGAGTCTTGGAAAGGGTGGGAGGGACCTCAAAGCCATCCAGTTCCAACCCCTTGGGGTGTTGGGGAGCTCTTGGAGTCTTGGAATGGGTGGGAGGGACCTCAAAGCCATCCAGATCCAACCCCTTGGGGTGTTGGGGAGCTCTTGGAGTCATGGAATGGGTGGGAGGGACCTCAAAGCCATCCAGATCCAACCCCTTGGGGTGTTGGGGAGCTCTTGGAGTCATGGAATGGGTTGGTTTGGAAGGGACCTCAAAGCCATCCAGATCCAACCTCTTGGGGTGTTGGGGAGCTCTTGGAATCATGGAATGGGTGGGAAGGACCTCAAAGCCATCCAGATCCAACCTCTTGGGGTGTTGGGGAGCTCTTGGAGTCATGGAATGGGTGGGAGGGACCTCAAAGCCATCCAGATCCAACCCCTTGGGGTGTTGGGGAGCTCTTGGAGTCATGGAATGGGTGGGAGGGACCTCAAAGCCATCCAGTTTGGACCCCTTGGGGTCTTGGGGAGCTCTTGGAGTCATGGAATGGGTGGGAGGGACCTCAAAGCCATCCAGATCCAACCCCTTGGGGTGTTGGGGAGCTCTTGGAATCATGGAATGGGTGAGAAGGACCTCAAAGCCATCCAGTTTGGACCCCACTGGGGTGTTGGGGAGCTCTTGGAATCATGGAATGGGTTGGGTTGGAAGGGACCTCAAAGCCCATCCAGTTCCACCCCCCTGGAGCCTTGGCCAACCCTTGGAATCATGGGATGGGTTGGGTTGGAAGGGACCTCCGAGGTCATCAAGTCCAAGCATCATGGAATGGGCTGGGTTGGATTGGGTTGGGTTGGAAGGGACCTCCAAGGTCATCAAGTCCAAGCATCATGGAATGGGTTGGGTTGGGTTGGGTTGGGTTGGGTTGGGTTGGGTTGGGTTGGGTTGGGTTGGGTTGGGTTGGGTTGGAAGGGGCCTCCAAGGTCATCGAGTCCAAGCATCATGGAATGGGTTGGGTTGGGTTGGGTTGGGTTGTGTTGGAAGGGACCTCCAAGGTCATCAAGTCCAAACATCATGGAATGGGTTGGGTTGGAAGAGGCCTCCAAGATCATCAAGTCCAACCATCATGGAATGGGTTGGGTTGGAAGAGGCCTCCAGGATCATCAAGTCCAACCATCATGGAATGGGTTGGGTTGGAAGAGGCCTCCAAGATCAAGTCCAACCATCACACAATGGGTTGGGTTGGAAGGGACCTCCAAGATCATCCAGTCCAACCATCATGGAATGGGTTGGGTTGAGTTGGGTTGGGTTGGGTTGGGTTGGAAGAGACCTCCAAGATCATCCAGTCCAACCATCACGCAATGGGTTGGGTTGCTTTGGGGGTCAACTGGAAGGTTGGACTTGGTCCTTTTGATGGATCCACCTTCCACCTGGTGGTTCCCTTTGGTTGGAGACCACCTGGAGGGACTCAACCTCTCATCTCGGTTCTTCGAAGCCCTTCTGCTGGGGGATGGTCCTTCTGGGTCCCTTTCTCCTGAAGGTCTCTGTTGTCCTCTCCAGGTTGTTGGAAGAAGGTGCAGATGTCAACGGGAGGCACAGGCTCGGGTGGACCTCCCTCATGGTGGCCTCCATCAGCCGGAATTCCAGGTGGGTTCCTCTCAAAGTCCACCTCTCAGGTGGATGGAATCATCTCACCGGGGTTCCTCCAAGCTCTTGGAGCTCCACCAGGGCTGTCCTTCAGCTTTGGAGGTTCTCAAGGCCTCCATCGTCGTGGTCGTTGAGGTTGGAGATGACCTCAAGAAGCCCCAAAACCCTCGGTGCCAACCAAAACCCAACCCCAGGTGGCCCATCCAAAGCTTCTCTGGAACCTTCCAGGGATGGAGACTCCACCTCTGCCAAGGGTTGGACAACCCTTTCCATGAAGAGCTTCTCCCAATGTCCAACCCAAACCTCCAGGTTCTCCAGATCCCTCTCCACCCCCTTGGCCCATGGATCCAGGATCTCCAGATCCCTCTCCCCCACTTGGCCCACGGATCCAGCTTCTCCAGATCCCTCTCCACCCCTTGGCCCACGGATCCAGGTTCTCCAGATCCCTCTCCACCCCTTGGCCCACAGATCCAGCTTCTCCAGATCCCTCTCCACCCCTTGACCCATTGATCCAGGTTCTCCAGGTCCCTCTCCCCCCCTTGGCCCACGGATCCAGGATCTCCAGATCCCTCTCCCCCCCTTGGCCCACGGATCCAGGTTCTCCAGATCCCTCTCCACCCCTTGGCCCAAGGATCCAGCTTCTCCAGATCCCTCTCCCCCCCTTGGCCCACGGATCCAGGTTCTCCAGATCCCTCTCCCCCC
The DNA here is from genome assembly GCA_033556795.1 of Tapera naevia. Classification (NCBI taxonomy): domain Eukaryota; kingdom Metazoa; phylum Chordata; class Aves; order Cuculiformes; family Neomorphidae; genus Tapera; species Tapera naevia. The sequence goes on along the minus strand of JAUMJJ010000932.1, from coordinate 43,049 downwards.
CTTGGCCCACGGATCCAGGTTCTCCAGATCCCTCTCCATCCCTTGGCCCACGGATCCAGGTTCTCCAGATCCCTCTCCCCCCCTTGGCCCACGGATCCAGGTTCTCCAGATCCCTCTCCACCCCTTGGCCCACGGATCCAGCTTCTCCAGATCCCTCTCCAGCCCTTGGCCCACGGATCCAACATCTCCAGATCCCTCTCCCCCCCTTGGCCCACGGATCCAGCTTCTCCAGATCCCTCTCCCCCCCTTGGCCCACGGATCCAGCTTCTCCAGATCCCTCTCCACCCCTTGGCCCACAGATCCAGGATCTCCAGATCCCTCTCCCCCCCTTGGCCCACAGATCCAGGATCTCCACACCCTTCCTACCCTTGGCCCTTTGATCCAACCCCTCCCAAACCCCAATTCCTCCCCTTCCCCAGTCCCTCTTGGCCCCCCCAGCCCCCCCCACCCTCCCTCCCACCACCTCCTGGTGCAGCAGAAGCCCCTCGGTGGCCTCCTCTCTCCCTCCTCGAGCCCTTTGAAGATCCCCCTTGGCCCACGGATCCAGCTTCTCCAGATCCCTCTCCCCCACTTGGCCCACGGATCCAGGTTCTCCAGATCCCTCTCCCCCCCTTGGCCCACGGATCCAGCTTCTCCAGATCCCTCTCCCCCCCTTGGCCCACGGATCCAGGTTCTCCAGATCCCTCTCCACCCCCTTGGCCCACGGATCCAGCTTCTCCAGATCCCTCTCCCCCCCTTGGCCCACAGATCCAGGATCTCCAGATCCCTCTCCACCCCTTGGCCCACAGATCCAGGATCTCCACACCCTTCCTACCCTTGGCCCTTTGATCCAACCCCTCCCAAACCCCAATTCCTCCCCCTCCCCAGTCCCTCTTGGCCCCCCCAGCCCCCCCCACCCTCCCTCCCACCACCTCCTGGTGCAGCAGAAGCCCCTCGGTGGCCTCCTCTCTCCCTCCTCGAGCCCTTTGAAGGTCCCTCTTGGCCCATGGATCCAGCTTCTCCAGATCCCTCTCCCCCCCTTGGCCCACGGATCCAGCTTCTCCAGATCCCTCTCCCCCCCTTGGCCCACGGATCCAGGTTCTCCAGATCCCTCTCCCCCCCTTGGCCCACAGATCCAGCTTCTCCAGGTCCCTCTCCCCCCCTTGGCCCACGGATCCAGCTTCTCCAGATCCCTCTCCACCCCCTTGGCCCACAGATCCAGCTTCTCCAGATCCCTCTCCCCCCCTTGGCCCACGGATCCAGCTTCACCAGATCCTTCTTCACCCCCTTTGGCCCACAGATCCAGCTTCTCCAGATCCCTCTCCCCCCCTTGGCCCACGGATCCAGGTTCTCCAGATCCCTCTCCACCCCTTGGCCCACGGATCCAGCTTCTCCAGATCCCTCTCCCCCCCTTGGCCCACGGATCCAGCTTCTCCAGATCCCTCTCCACCCCTTGGCCCACGGATCCAGCTTCTCCAGATCCCTCTCCACCCCCTTGGCCCACAGATCCAGCTTCTCCAGATCCCTCTCCCCCCCTTGGCCCACGGATCCAGCTTCACCAGATCCTTCTTCACCCCCTTTGGCCCACAGATCCAGCTTCTCCAGATCCCTCTCCCCCCCTTGGCCCACGGATCCAGGTTCTCCAGATCCCTCTCCACCCCTTGGCCCACGGATCCAGCTTCTCCAGATCCCTCTCCCTGCCTTGGCCCACGGATCCAGCTTCTCCAGATCCCTCTCCACCCCTTGGCCCACGGATCCAGGTTCTCCAGATCCCTCTCCACCCCTTGGCCCACGGATCCAGGATCTCCAGGTCCCTCTCCCCCCCCTTGGCCCACGGATCCAGGTTCTCCAGATCCCTCTCCACCCCTTGGCCCACAGATCCAGGTTCTCCAGGTCCCTCTCCCCCCCTTGGCCCACGGATCCAGCTTCTCCAGATCCCTCTCCACCTCTTGGCCCACAGATCCAGGTTGTCCAGATCTTTCTCCATCCCCTTGGCCCACGGATCCAGCTTCTCCAGATCCCTCTTCACCCCTTTTGGCCCACGGATCCAGGTTCTCCAGTTCCCTCTCCACCCCTTGGCCCATGGATCCAGGATCTCCAGATCCCTCTCCCCCCCTTGGCCCAGGGATCCAGCTTCTCCAGGTCCCTCTCCCTCCCTTGGCCCACGGATCCAGCTTCTCCAGATCCCTCTCCCCCCCTTGGCCCACGGATCCAGCTTCTCCAGATCCCTCTCCCTCCCTTGGCCCACGGATCCAGCTTCTCCAGATCCCTCTCCCCCCCTTGGCCCACGGATCCAGCTTCTCCAGATCCCTCTCCCCCCCTTGGCCCACGGATCCAGGATCTCCACACCCTTCCTACCCTTGGCCCTTTGACCCAACCCCTCCCAAACCCCAATTCCTCCCCCTCCCCAGTCCCTCTTGGCCCCCCCAGCCCCCCCCTCCCTGCCTCCCACCACCTCCTGGTGCAGCAGAAGCCCCTCGGTGGCCTCCTCTCTCCCTCCTCGAGCCCTTTGAAGATCCCCCTTGGCCCACGGATCCAGCTTCTCCAGATCCCTCTCCCCTCCTTGGCCCACAGATCCAGCTTCTCCAGATCCCTCTCCCCCCCTTGGCCCACGGATCCAGGTTCTCCAGATCCCTCTCCCCCCCTTGGCCCACAGATCCAGCTTCTCCAGGTCCCTCTCCCCCCCTTGGCCCACGGATCCAGCTTCTCCAGATCCCTCTCCCCCCCTTGGCCCACGGATCCAGCTTCTCCAGATCCCTCTCCCCTCCTTGGCCCACGGATCCAGGTTCTCCAGATCCCTCTCCACCCCTTGGCCCACGGATCCAGGTTCTCCAGATCCCTCTCCACCCACTTGGCCCATGGATCCAGCTTCTCCAGATCCCTCTCCCTCGCCTTGGCCCACGGATTCAGCTTCTCCAGATCCCTCTCCCTTGCCTTGGCCCACGGATCCAGCTTCTCCAGATCCCTCTCCCCCCCTTGGCCCACAGATCCAGCTTCTCCAGATCCCTCTCCCCTCCTTGGCCCACGGATCCAGCTTCTCCAGATCCCTCTCCACCCCTTGGCCCACAGATCCAGCTTCTCCAGATCCCTCTCCCCCCCTTGGCCCACAGATCCAGGATCTCCACACCCTTCCTACCCTTGGCCCTTTGATCCAACCCCTCCCAAACCCCAATTCCTCCCCCTCCCCAGTCCCTCTTGGCCCCCCCAGCCCCCCCCACCCTCCCTCCCACCACCTCCTGGTGCAGCAGAAGCCCCTCGGTGGCCTCCTCTCTCCCTCCTCGAGCCCTTTGAAGGTCCCTCCTCAATCCTCTGAGTCCACAACCAAATTCAATTAATTTCACCCTTGTTTATTCTTATTTTTTTTTTTGCTTTATTTCGTCCCAATTTAAGACAAAATCCAATTTTGAAGCCAGGGAGGGCCAGACGGGCAGAAGACCCTTTGATGTCCCCTCCCAACCTTCTCAGAGCCTCTTTTCTTTTTGGTTTCCACCAAAGAGAGGCCCCCAAAAAAAACAAACTTCCCACCCCCTAAATTTTAATGATTTGCTCAAACAGAGGGGTTTTGAAAGAAAAAAGGGTGGGGAAGAAGGGGGTGGGGATGGGGGGGGGTTGTCTTTTTCCTCATTGGGTGCCACCAGGCCTCGGAGTTCGTGGGTGGTGACCACTTTGATGTGTCCTCAAGTGGTGGTGGAAGTCGTGACCTCCTCTTGGAGCTTCTGGAGAGGGAGGAGGTGGAGCCTTGATTTGTTTGGTTGACTTTGATGTCCAAGAGGTGTTTTGGGGGGGTGAAGGAAAAAGAGGAAAGGGGGCAGTGAGGAAGGGGGGTCCTGGTTGTTCTTTTGGGTTGAGGTTGAGGTCTGAGGAACCTCCCACCTCGAGGAGAAGACAATGAGGTGGTGGTGGTGGTGGGGGGGAAGGTTTGGAGGCTTTTTGGGGGAGGTTGGGGGTCAAGCGGTGGAGTGTGACGAGGGGTTTGTCCCGTTCGGAGGGAGCGGTGGAGCGGAACTCGGGGAGGGTCTTGAGATGTAAAAGAGGGATGGGGTGGGGAGGGGGTGGTGGTGGTGGTTGGTGGTGGTGGTGGTGGGAGGAGGAGGAGGAGGAGGGGGGAAAGGTCTTCACGGTTCGGTGGAGGCGTCGGAGACGTCGGGTGGAATTTCAAGGTGGAAGAGTCCGGGATGGGAAAGGCGACCGGGCAAGAGGAATCGAGATGATTGTTTTTGGGTTGGGGTGGTGGGTACGAAGGGATGGGTGAGGAGGTGGGTGAAGGGGAGGGGGGGATGGGGTGGGGGGGGGGGGGAAAGGGGGTGGGGTGGGGTGGAATTTGGGAGGGGGATCTGTGGGCATTGGGAAGAGGGTCAAGTGGCATTGGGAAGAGGTTCTGTGGGTATTGGGAAGAGGGTCAAGTGGCATTGGAAGAGGTTCTGTGGGCATTGGGAAGAGGTTCAACTGGCATTGGGAAGAGGTTCCGTGGGCATTGGGAAGAGGTTCTGTGGGCATTGGGAAGAGGTTGAACTGGCATTGGGAAGAGGTTCAACTGGCATTGGGAAGAGGTTCCGTGGGCATTGGGAAGAGGTTCTGTGGGCATTGGGAAGAGGTTCCGTGGGCATTGGGAAGAGGTTCAACTGGCATTGGGAAGAGGTTCAACTGGCATTGGGAAGAGGCTCAACTGGCATTGGGAAGAGGTTTCGTGGGTATTGGGAAGAGGTTCCGTTGGCATTGGGAAGAGGTTCCGTGGGCATTGGGAAAAGGTTCAACTGGCATTGGGAAGAGGTTCCGTGGGCATTGGGAAGAGGTTCCGTGGGCATTGGGAAAAGGTTCAACTGGCATTGGGAAGAGGTTCCGTGGGCATTGGGAAGAGGTTCCGTGGGCATTGGGAAGAGGTGCAACTGGCATTGGGAAGAGGTTGAACTGGCATTGGGAAGAGGTTCCATGGGTATTGGGCAGAGGTTCAACTGGCATTGGGAAGAGGTTCCGTGGGCATTGGGAAGAGGTTCTGTGGGCATTGGGAAGAGGGTCAACTGGCATTGGGAAGAGGTTCTGTTGGCATTGGGAAGAGGTTCAACTGGCATTGGGAAGAGGTTCCTTCGGTATTGGGAAGAGGTTGAACTGGCATTGGGAAGAGGTTCCGTGGGCATTGGGAAGAGGGTCAAGTGGCATTGGGAAGAGGTTCTGTGGGCATTGGGAAGAGGTTCTGTGGGCATTGGGAACTGGTTCAACTGGAATTGGGAAGAGGTTCAACTGGCATTGGGAAGAGGTTCAACTGGCATTGGGAAGAGGTTCTGTGGGCATTGGGAAGAGGTGCAACTGGCATTGGGAAGAGGTTGAACTGGCATTGGGAAGAGGTTCAACTGGCATTGGGAAGAGGTTCCTTGGGTATTGGGAAGAGGGTCAAGTGGCATTGGGAAGAGGTTCAACTGGCATTGGAAGAGGTTCCCTGGGCATTGGGAAGAGGTTCTGTGGGCATTGGGAAGAGGTTGAACTGGCATTGGGAAGAGGTTCAACTGGCATTGGAAGAGGTTCAACTGGCATTGGGAAGAGGGTCAACTGGCATTGGGAAGAGGTTGAACTGGCATTGGGAAGAGGTTCCTTGGGCATTGGGAAGAGGTTCCTTGGGTATTGGGAAGAGGTTCACCTGGCATTGGGAAGAGGTTCAACTGGCATTGGGAAGAGGTTCTGTGGGCATTGGGAAGAGGTTGAACTGGCATTGGGAAGAGGTTCAACTGGCATTGGAAGAGGTTCCGTGGGCATTGGGAAGAGGTTCCTTGGGCATTGGGAAGAGGGTCAACTGGCATTGGGAAGAGGTTCTGTGGGCATTGGGAAGAGGTTCAACTGGCATTGGGAAGAGGTTCCTTGGGCATTGGGAAGAGGTTCAACTGGCATTGGGAAGAGGTTCCTTGGGTATTAGGAAGAGGTTCAACTGGCATTGGGAAGAGGTTCAACTGGCATTGGGAAGAGGTTCAACTGGCATTGGGAAGAGGTTCACCTGGCATTGGGAAGAGGTTCCGTTGGCATTGGGAAGAGGTTCCGTGGGCATTGGGAAGACGTTCCGTGGGCATTGGGAAGACGTTCAACTGGCATTGGTTGGGCTTCAGGAAGATGTTCCTTGGGCATTGGGAAGTGGTTCAACTGGAATTGGGAAGAGGTTTAACTGGCATTGGGAAGTGGTTCTGTGGGTATTGGGAAGAGGTTCAATTGGCATTGGGAAGAGGTTCACCTGGCATTGGGAAGATGTTCCTTGGGTATTGGGAAGAGGTTGAACTGGCATTGGGAAGAGGTTCACCTGGCATTGGGAAGAGGTTCCATGGGCATTGGGAAGAGGTTGAACTGGCATTGGGAAGAGGTTCCATGGGTATTGGGAAGAGGTTCAACTGGCATTGGGAAAAGGTTCCGTGGGTATTGGGAAGAGGGTCAACTGGCATTGGGAAGAGGGTCAACTGGCATTGGAAGAGGTTCTGTGGGCATTGGGAAAAGGTTCCGTGGGTTTTGGGAAGAGGTTGAACTGGCATTGGGAAGAGGTTCCTTGGGCATTGGGAAGAGGTTCCTTGGGTATTGGGAAGAGGTTCAACTGGCATTGGGAAGAGGTTCCGTGGGCATTGGGAAGAGGGTCAACTGGCATTGGGAAGAGGTTCAACTGGCATTGGGAAGAGGTTCTGTGGGCATTGGGAAGAGGGTCAACTGGCATTGGGAAGAGGTTCAACTGGCATTGGGAAGAGGCTCAACTGGCATTGGGAAGAGGTTTCGTGGGCATTGGGAAGAGGTTCAACTGGCATTGGGAAGAGGTTCACCTGGCATTGGAAGAGGTTCCTTGGGCATTGGGAAGAGGTTCAACTGGCATTGGGAAGAGGTTCTGTGGGCATTGGGAGGAGGTTCAATTGGCATTGGGAAGAGGTTCCGTGGGCATTGGGAAGAGGTTCCTTGGGTATTGGGAAGAGGGTCAAGTGGCATTGGGAAGAGGTTCACCTGGCATTGGGAAGATGTTCCTTGGGTATTGGGAAGAGGTTCACCTGGCATTGGGAAGAGGTTCTGTGGGCATTGGGAAGAGGTTCAACTGGCATTGGGAAGAGGTTCCTTGGGCATTGGGAAGAGGTTCCTTGGGTATTGGGAAGAGGTTCAACTGGCATTGGGAAAAGGTTCCGTGGGTATTGGGAAGAGGGTCAACCGGCATTGGGAAGAGGGTCAACTGGCATTGGAAGAGGTTCTGTGGGCATTGGGAAGAGGTTGAACTGGCATTGGGAAGAGGTTCTGTGGGCATTGGGAAGAGGTTCCTTGGGTATTGGGAAGACGGTCAAGTGGCATTGGGAAGAGGTTCAACTGGCATTGGGAAGAGGTTCTGTGGGCATTGGGAAGAGGTTCTGTGGGCATTGGGAAGGGGTTCCGTGGGCATTGGGAAGAGGTTCAACTGGCATTGGAAGAGGTTCCTTGGGCATTGGGAAGAGGTTCCGTGGGCATTGGGAAGAGGTTCCGTGGGCATTGGGAAGAGGTTCTGTGGGCATTGGGAAGAGGTTCCGTTGGCATTGGGAAGAGGTTCAACTGGCATTGGGAAAAGGTTCCGTGGGTATTGGGAAGAGGGTCAACCGGCATTGGGAAGAGGGTCAACTGGCATTGGAAGAGGTTCTGTGGGCATTGGGAAGAGGTTGAACTGGCATTGGGAAGAGGTTCTGTGGGCATTGGGAAGAGGTTCCTTGGGTATTGGGAAGATGGTCAAGTGGCATTGGGAAGAGGTTCAACTGGCATTGGGAAGGGGTTCCATTGGCATTGGGAAGAGGTGCAAATGGCATTGGCAAGAGGTTCCATGGGCATTGGGAAGAGGTTCCTTGGGTATTGGGAAGAGGTTCTGCGGGCATTGGGAAGAGGCTCCGTGGGCATTGGGAAGAGGTTCCCTGGGTATCGGTTGGACATTGGGAAGAGATTCCTTGGGCATCAGGAAGAGCTTCCCCTGGCATTGATTGGACATTGGGAAGAGATTCCCTGGCATCAGTTGGACATCAGGAAGAGGTTCCTTGGGCATCAGGAAGAGGTTCCCCTGGACATAGGTTGGGCTTCAGGAAGAGATTCCTTGGGCATTGGGAAGAGGTTCCCTGGGCATCAGGAAGAGGTTCCCCTGGCATTGGGAAGAGGTTCACATGGGCATCAGGAAGAGGTTCAGCTGGCATTGGTTGGGCTTCAGGAAGAGGTTTCTTGGGCATCGGGAAGAGGTTCAACTGGCATTGGGAAGAGGTTCTGTGGGCATTGGGAAGAGGTTCCGTGGGCATTGGGAAGACGTTCAACTGGCATTGGTTGGGCTTCAGGAAGATGTTCCTTGGGCATTGGGAAGTGGTTCAACTGGAATTGGGAAGAGGTTTAACTGGCATTGGGAAGAGGTTCTGTGGGTATTGGGAAGAGGTTCAATTGGCATTGGGAAGAGGTTCACCTGGCATTGGGAAGATGTTCCTTGGGTATTGGGAAGAGGTTGAACTGGCATTGGGAAGAGGTTCCATGGGTATTGGGAAGAGGTTCAACTGGCATTGGGAAAAGGTTCCGTGGGTATTGGGAAGAGGGTCAACTGGCATTGGAAGAGGTTCTGTGGGCATTGGGAAAAGGTTCCGTGGGTATTGGGAAGAGGTTCAACTGGCATTGGGAAAAGGTTCCTTGGGCATTGGGAAGAGGTTCCTTGGGCATTGGGAAGAGGTTCCTTGGGTATTGGGAAGAGGTTCACCTGGCATTGGGAAGAGGTTCCGTGGGCATTGGGAAGAGGGTCAACTGGCATTGGGAAGAGGTTCAACTGGCATTGGGAAGAGGTTCCGTGGGCATTGGGAAGAGGTTCCTTGGGTATTGGGAAGAGGTTCAACTGGCATTGGGAAGAGGTTCCGTGGGCATTGGGAAGAGGTGCAACTGGCATTGGGAAGAGGTTGAACTGGCATTGGGAAGAGGTTCCATGGGCATTGGGAAGAGGGTCAACTGGCATTGGGAAGAGGTTCAACTGGCATTGGGAAGAGGTTCCTTGGGTATTGGGAAGAGGGTCAAGTGGCATTGGGAAGAGGTTCTGTGGGCATTGGGAAGAGGTTCAACTGGCATTGGAAGAGGTTCAACTGGCATTGGGAAGAGGTTCCTTGGGCATTGGGAAGAGGTTCCGTTGGCATTGGGAAGAGGTTCAACTGGCACTGGTTGGGCTTCAGGAAGAGGTTCCGTGGGCATTGGGAAGAGGTTCAACTGGCATTGGGAAGAGGTTCACCTGGCATTGGGAAGAGGTTCTGTGGGCATTGGGAAGAGGTTGAACTGGCATTGGGAAGAGGTTCCTTGGGTATTGGGAAGAGGGTCAACTGGCATTGGAAGAGGTTCAACTGGCATTGGGAAGAGGTTCTGTGGGCATCGGGAAGAGGGTCAACTGGCATTGGGAAGAGGTTCACCTGGCATTGGGAAGAGGTTCCTTGGGTATTGGGAAGAGGTTCAACTGGCATTGGGAAGAGGTTCCTTGGGTATTGGGAAGAGGGTCAACTGGCATTGGGAAGAGGTTCACCTGGCATTGGGAAGAGGTCCCGTTGGCATTGGGAAGAGGTTCAACTGGCATTGGGAAGAGGTTCCTTGGGCATTGGGAAGAGGTTCTGTGGGCATTGGGAAGAGGTTCTGTGGGCATTGGGAAGAGGTTCTGTGGGCATTGGAAGAGGTTCCGTTGGCATTGGGAAGAGGTTCAACTGGCATTGGGAAGAGGTTCCGTGGGTATTGGGAAGAGGTTCAACTGGCATTGGAAGAGGTTGAACTGGCATTGGGAAGAGGTTCTGTGGGCATTGGGAAGAGGGTCAACTGGCATTGGGAAGAGGTTCCTTGGGTATTAGGAAGAGGTTCAACTGGCATTGGGAAGAGGTTCTGTGGGCATTGGGAAGAGGTTGAACTGGCATTGGGAAGAGGTTGAACTGGCATTGGGAAGAGGTTCACCTGGCATTGGGAAGAGGTTCACCTGGCATTGGGAAGAGGTTCAACTGGCATTGGGAAGAGGTTCTGTGGGCATTGGGAAGAGGTTGAACTGGCATTGGGAAGAGGTTGAACTGGCATTGGGAAGAGGTTCCCTGGGCATCAGGAAGAGGTTCACCTGGCATAGGTTGGACTTCAGGAAGAGGTTCCTTGGGCATCAGGAAGAGGTTCACCTGGCATTGGTTGGGCTTCAGGAAGAGGTTTCTTGGGCATCGGGAAGAGGTTCACCTGGCATTGGTTGGGCTTCAGGAAGAGATTCCTTGGGGATTGATTGGAGGTTCCCTGGGCATTGGTTGGACATCAGGAAGAGGTTCCTTGGGCATCAGGAAGAGGTTCCTTGGGCATCAGGAAGAGGTTCCTCTGGCATCAGTAGGACTTCAGGAAGAGATTCCTTGGGCATCAGTTGGACATCAGGAAGAGGTTCCTTGGGCATCAGGAAGAGGTTCCTTGGGCATCAGTTGGATTTCAGGAAGAGGTTCCTTGGGCATCACGAAGAGGTTCCTTGGGCATCAGTTGGACATCAGGAAGAGGTTCCTTGGGCATCAGGAAGAGGTTCCTTGGGCATCAGTTGGACATCAGGAAGAGGTTCCTTGGGCATCAGGAAGAGGTTCCTTGGGCATCAGTTGGACATCAGGAAGAGGTTCCTTGGGCATCAGGAAGAGGTTCCTTGGGCATCAGTTGGACATCAGGAAGAGGTTCCTTGGGCATCACGAAGAGGTTCCTTGGGCATCAGTTGGACTTCAGGAAGAGGTTCTCCTGGCTTTGGAGGAACACCAGGAGAAGGTTCTTCCTCCCCCCAGAGGGTGGTGGAGCCCTGGAAGAGCTCCCCAGGGAAGCAATCCCGGCCGGACAACGTTCCAGAAGGGTTTGGCCAAGGCCCTTGTGGGGAGAAGGTTGGGGTTGTCCTCTACAGGGACAGGAGTTGGACTGGATGGGCCTGGAGGGGCCCTTCCAACTGGGGACACCCTGGGAGTCCACCAGAAGGATGGAGCATCTGAGCTGGGTTCTTGGGGACAAGACCTTTGGGCTCCGTGGAGTCAGGGAATGGGTTGGGTTGGAAGGGACCTCAAAGCCCATCCAGATCCAACCCCCTTGGTGTGTTGGGGACCCCTTGGAATCATGGAATGGGTTGGGTTGGAAGGGCCTTCAAAGCCCATCCAGATCCAACCCCCTTGGTGTGTTGAGGACCCCTTGGAACCATGGGATGGGTTGGGTTGGAAGGGCCTTCAAAGCCCATCCAGATCCAACCCCCCTGGTGTGTTGAGGAACCCTTGGAATCATGGGATGGGTTGGGTTGGAAGGGTCTTCAAAGCCCATCCAGATCCAACCCCCTTGGTTTGTTGAGGACCCCTTGGAACCATGGGATGGGTTGGGTTGGAAGGGTCTTCAAAGCCCATCCAGATCCAACCCCCTTGGTGTGTTGAGGACCCCTTGGAACCATGGGATGGGTTGGGTTGGAAGGGACCTCCAAGCCCATCCAGATCCAACCCCCTTGGTGTGTTGAGGACCCCTTGGAATCATGGAATGGGTTGGGTTGGAAGGGACCTCCAAGCCCATCCAGATCCAACCCCCTTGGTTTGTTGAGGACCCCTTGGAACCATGGGATGGGTTGGGTTGGAAGGGTCTTCAAAGCCCATCCAGATCCAACCCCCTTGGTGTGTTGAGGACCCCTTGGAACCATGGGATGGGTTGGGTTGGAAGGGCCTTCAAAGCCCATCCAGATCCAACCCCCCTGGTGTGTTGAGGACTCCTTGGAAGCATGGGATGGGTTGGGTTGGAAGGTCCTCCAAGCCCATCCAGATCCATGGGCAGGGACACCTCCCCATGGCTCAGGGGTCTCCAAGCCCCATCCAACCTGACCTTGGCCACCTCCAGGGATGGAGCAGCCACCACTTCCTTGGACAACCTGGCCCAGGGCCTCCCCACCCTCCCAGGAGAACATTTCTCCCCAAGATCCCACCTCAATGTCCCCTCTTCCAGCTCCAAACCCTTCCCCTCGTCCCATCCCTTCAACCCTTGGCCAAGAGCCCCTCCCCAGCTTCCCTGGAGCCCCTTTCCCAACTGGAAGATGCTCCAAGGTCTCCCCAGAGCCTTCTCCTCTCCAAGCTGGACAACCCCACCTCTCCCACCCTCTCCTCCTACGGGAGGTTCTCCAGCCCTTGGATCATCTCCGTGGCCTCCTCTGGATCCGGATCATCTCCCAGACAGAAAAGACCCTGGGGGTGTTGGCCAACAGGGACTGGGCATGAGCCAACGGTGGCCCAGGTGGCCAAGAGGGCCACCAGCACCTTGGGCTTGGATCAGCCATGGGATGGCCATCAGGAGCAGGGAAGGGATTGTCCCCTTGGAGACACCTCAGATCCTGGGGTCAGGGTTGGGTTCCTCGCTCCAAGAAGGACCTGGAGGGGCTGGAGAAGATCCAGAGGAGGGAACGGAGCTGGGAAGGGTCTGGAGAACCTGGGAAGGGTCTGGGGGACCTGGGAAGGGTCTGAGGGACCTGGGAAGGGTCTGAGGGACCTGGGAAGGGTCTGGAGAACCTGGGAAGGGTCTGAGGGACCTGGGAAGGGTCTGAGGGACCTGAGAAGGGTCTGGAGAACCTGGGAAGGATCTGAGGGACCTGGGAAGGGTCTGGGGGACCTGGGAAGGGTCTGGAGAACCTGGGAAGGGTCTGGAGAACCTGGGAAGGTTCTGAGGGACCTGGGAAGGGTCTGAGGGACCTGGGAAGGGTCTGGAGAACCTGGGAAGGTTCTGAGGGACCTGGGAAGCATCTGAGGGACCTGGGAAGGGTCTGGGGGACCTGAGAGGGGTCTGTGGGACCTGGGAAGGGTCTGAGGGACCTGAGAAGGGTCTGGAGAACCTGGGAAGGATCTGAGGGACCTGGGAAGGGTCTGGGGGACATGGGAAGGGTCTGGAGAACCTTGGAAGGGTCTGGAGAAACTGGGAAGAGTCTGGAGAACCTGGGAAGGGGTTGGAGAACCTGGAAAGGGTCTGAGGGATCTGGGAAGGGTCTGGAGAACCTGGGAAGGGTCTGAGGGACCTGAGAAGGGTCTGGAGAACCTGGGAAGCGTCTGAGGGACCTGGGAAGGGTCTGGGGGATGTGGGAAGGGTCTGGAGAACCTGGGCAGGGTCTGGAGAACCTGGGAAGGGTCTGGAGAACCTGGGAAGGGTCTGGAGAACCTGGAAAGGGTCTGAGGGACCTGGGAAGGGTCTGGGGGACCTGAGGGTGTTTATTGAGGATCTGGAGAACATCCAGAGGAGGGAACGGAGCTGGGAAGGGTCTGAGGGACCTGGGAAGGGTCTGAGGGACCTGGGAAGGGTCTGGAGAACCTGGGAAGGGGTTGGAGAACCTGGAAAGGGTCTGAGGGATCTGGGAAGGGTCTGGAGAACCTGGGAAGGGTCTGGAGAACCTGGGAAGGTTCTGAGGGACCTGGGAAGAGTCTGGAGAACCTGGGAAGGGGTTGGAGAACCTGGGAAGGGTCTGAGGGATCTGGGAAGGGTCTGGAGAACCTGGGAAGGGTCTGGAGAACCTGGGAAGGGTCTGAGGGACCTGGGAAGGGTCTGGAGAACCTGGGAAGGGTCTGGAGAACCTCGGAAGGTTCTGAGGGACCTGGGAAGGGTCTGGAGAACCTGGGAAGGTTCTGAGGGACCTGGGAAGGGTCTGGAGAACCTGGGAAGGGGTTGGAGAACCTGGGAAGGGTCTGAGGGATCTGGGAAGGGTCTGGAGAACCTGGGAAGGTTCTGAGGGACCTGGGAAGTGTCTGGGGGACCTGGGAAGGGTCTGAGGGACCTGAGAAGGGTCTGGAGAACCTGGAAAGGGGTTGGAGAACCTGGGAAGGGTCTGAGGGATCTGGGAAGGGTCTGGAGAACCTGGGAAGGGTCTGAGGGACCTGGGAAGGGTCTGGGGGACCTGGGAATGGTCTGAGGGACCTGAGAAGGGTCTGGAGAACCTTGGAAGGGTCTGGAGAACCTGGGAAGAGTCTGGAGAACCTGGGAAGGGGTTGGAGAACCTGGAAAGGGTCTGAGGGACCTGGGAAGGGTCTGGGGACCTGAGGGTGTTTATTGAGGATCTGGAGAACATCCAGAGGAGGGAACGGAGCTGGGAAGGGTCTGAGGGACCTGGGAAGGGTCTGAGGGACCTGGGAAGGGTCTGGAGAACCTGGGAAGGGGTTGGAGAACCTGGAAAGGGTCTGAGGGACCTGGGAAGGGTCTGGGGGACCTGAGGGTGTTTATTGAGGATCTGGAGAACATCCAGAGGAGGGAACGGAGCTGGGAAGGGTCTGGAGAACCTGGGAAGGGTCTGAGGGACCTGGGAAGGGTCTGGAGAACCTGGGAAGGGTCTGGAGAACCTGGGAAGGTTCTGAGGGACCTGAGAAGGGTCTGGAGAACCTGGGAAGGGGTTGGAGAACCTGGGAAGGGTCTGAGGGACCTGAGAAGCATCTGAGGGACCTGGGAAGGGTCTGAGGGACCTGAGGGTGTTTATTGAGGGTCTGGAGAACACCCTTAGGAGGGAACGGAGCTGGGAAGGGTCTGGAGAACCTGAGAAGGGTCTGAGGGACCCGAGAAGGGTCTGGAGAACCTGGGAAGGGTCTGAGGGACGTGGGAAGGTTCTGAGGGATCTGGGAAGCATCTGAGGGACCTTGGAAGTGTCTGTGGGACCTGGGAAGGGTCTGAGGGACCTGGGAAGGAGTTGGAGAACCTGGGAAGGGTCTGAGGGACCTGGGAAGGGTCTGGAGAACCGGGAAGGGTCTGGAGAACCTGGGAAGGGTCTGAGGGACCTGGGAAGGGTCTGAGGGATCTGAGAAGGGTCTGGAGAACCTGGGAAGCATCTGAGGGACCTTGGAAGTGTCTGGGGGACCTGGGAAGGGTCTGAGGGACCTGAGAAGGGTCTGGAGAACCTGGGAAGGGTCTGGAGAACCTGGGAAGTGTCTGGGGGACCTGGGAAGGGTCTGAGGGACCTGGGAAGGGTCTGGAGAACCTGGGAAGGGTCTGGAGAACCTGGGAAGTGTCTGGGGGACCTGGGAAGAGTCTGGAGAACCTGGGAAGGGTCTGGAGAACCTGAGAAGGGTCTGAGGGACCTGAGAAGGGTCTGTAGAACCTGGGAAGGGTCTGAGGGACCTGGGAAGCATCTGAGGGACCTTGGAAGGGTCTGAGGGACCTGGGAAGGGTCTGAGGGACCTGAGAAGGGTCTGGAGAACCTGGGAAGGGTCTGGAGAACCTGGGAAGTGTCTGGGGGACCTGGGAAGGGTCTGAGGGACCTGGGAAGGGTCTGGAGAACCTGGGAAGGGTCTGGAGAACCTGGGAAGGGTCTGGAGAACCTGAGGGTGTTTATCCTGGAGAAGTGGAGGCTGAGGGGAGACCTGATTGTCCTCCACATCTCCTGGAAAGGAGGTCGTGGGGAGGTGGGTTGGGTTCTTCTCCCCAAGAACAAAGGATGGGACGAGAGATGGTCTCAGGTTGCACCAGGGCAGGTTCAGATTGGACATCAGGAGAAGCTCCTTCACCGAAAGGGTTGTCCAGCCCTGGCAGAGGTTGCCCAGGAGGTGGTGGAGTCCCTGGAGGGGTTCAGAAGGAAGGTGGATGAGATGCTGAGGGCCAGGGTTTGGAAGAGGATGGCTCTGGTTGGACTTGATGATCTCAGAGGTCTTTCCCAACCTGGTGGTTCTTTGAGACACCCGGGACGTGTCCTCTGCAGATCTCCTTGGGGTTCCCAGCAGCGTCGCCGCTGCCTCGGTGCCACCTCTCTCCTTGGGTTGGAAGATCAGAGGAGACCTTTCCAAGCTCCTTGTCCCACCTCAGAGTCCTGAAGGGTCTCCAAATCTCACCTCTACCATCTCTTCCCTTTCTCACAGCGTGGTGAAAGTCCTCTTGGAAGCCAACGCCGACCCCAACCTCGGAGACGACTTCAGCAGCGTCTACGAGACGGCCAAGGAGAAAGGCCTCCACTCTTTGGAAGGTAGGACTTGGTGGTCAACCACCACCATCCTTCTTCTCAGCTCCTCAAAATGTTCTCTGCTGGCTTTGGAGGAGGAGATGCCACCTCGTTTGGGATCAGAAGGTGGCTTTCAGCTCCCGTTCCAACGCCGTGGAAGTGGTGGAGCCCGGCCAAAGGGCCAAGTGTAGGGGTTGGAGAGGAGCCGTTGGGTAGATCTTCCATGAGGAACCATCCCTCAACATCCTGGAGGTGACCTGGTTTGGTACAACCAGAGCACGAGGCTGGAGGTGGAGGTGTCATCCCGGGGAGTGGGACAAGGAACGAGGCCCAAGGGTTGAAGGGATGGGACGAGGGGAAGGGTTTGGAGCTGGAAGAGGGGACATTGAGGTGGGATCTTGGGGAGAAATGTTCTCCTGGGAGGGTGGGGAGGCCCTGGGTCAGGTTGTCCAGGGAAGTGGTGGCTGCTCCATCCCTGGAGGTGGCCAAGGCCAGGTTGGATGGGGCTTGGAGACCCCTGAGCCAGGGGGAGGTGTCCCTGCCCATGGATCTGGATGGGCTTGGAGGTCCCTTCCAACCCAACCCAACCCATGGTTCCAAGGGTTGGCCAACACTCCAAGGGAGTTGGATCTGGATGGGCTTTGAGGTCCCTTCCAACCCAACCCATTCCATGACTCCAAGAGCTCCCCAACAACCCAAGGGGTTGGATCTGGATGGCTTTGAGGTCCTTCCCACCCTTTCCATGACTCCAAGAGCTCCCCAAGACCCCAAGGGGGTCCAAACTGGATGGCTTTGAGGTCCTTTCCACCCTTTCCATGATTCCAAGAGCTCCCCAACAACCCAAGGGGTTGGATCTGGATGGCTTTGAGGTCCCTTCCATCCCTTTCCATGACTCCAAGGGCTGCCCAACACTAAAGGGGGTCAGAACTGGATGGGTTTGAGGTCCCTCCCACCCATTCCATGACTCCAAGAGCTCCCCAACACCCCAAGGGGTTGGATCTGGATGGCTTTGAGGTCCTTTTCCATCCTTTCCATGATTCCAAGAGCTCCCCAACATCCCAAGGGGTCAGAACTGGATGGCTTTGAGGTCCCTTCCATCCCTTTCCGTGATTCCAAGGGTTGCCCAACACAAAACGGGGTCGGAACTGGATGGATTTGGGGTCCCTCCCACCCCATTCCATGATTCCAAGAGCTCCCCAACACCCCAAGGGGTTGGAACTGGATGGCTTTGAGGTCCCTCCCACCATTCCATGATACCAAAAGCTCCCCAACACCCCAGGGGGGTCCAAACTGGATGGCTTTGAGGTCCTTCCCACCCCATTCTATGATTCCAAGGGTTGCCCAACACAAAACGGGGTCGGAACTGGATGGATTTGGGGTCCCTCCCACCCATTCCATGACACCAAGAGCTCCCCAACACCCCAACTCTTCGATCCTTCCGAAAAGGAACCTCGAAATCCCTTCCTCCACCTCCAACCCCATCACCCAACACCTCCCATCCCTCTCATCTCCCACCACCCCCCCCCCTTCTTTCACAATTTGGGGACCGAAAACGCCCCGAAACTTTTATTAATCCTTTCCCTTGATGCTTTTTATTAAAAAGAATAAATCCAACCACGGGGGTTGCTTTTAAATCTAAATCAAACCTGTTTTTTTTTTATCTTCTTCCTTTTTTTTCCAAGAGATTTCTTTTTTAGTGCTCTATTTACATATAAATATTAATATTTCTTCTTTTTTTTTTTTTTTTTGCTTTCATAAACCCACCCAAATCCCCAATCACCAACCCCCCCTTGGAAAATATATTACAGACATTTATATGGATGGCAGGAAGGGCTGAAAATTTTCCAGGCCTTGCTTTGATTGATGGCAGAGGAGGCTCCTCCTGACGCTTTATTGAGTTTCCGATGATTATCTCGCGCCGAGACATTTTTTACGGCCGACGGCCGAGTTGTCCCGGTTGGATCCCAAAGCTGGAGAAGGAGGAGGAGGAGAGGGGGGAGGCTGAAGGAGAAGAACCCAACAATAATAACACTTTAATCTCTTTACGGCGTCGCTCGCTACGATGGGAGATTCATCTTCGCCGACGCCCGCGCGTCGGCGTCGCCGGCTCCTCCCTGGGTAGGAGGCGACGTGGGTTTTGGGGAAGGGAGGGTCTATGGATCTCTGGTGGGGTTACCTGGATTGTGGAGGTGGAGGAGGATGGGGTGGGCTTGTGGAGAGCCTTTGAGGCTCTTTCCCAAGGGATGGAGAAGGTGGTGCCCTTGGCTTGGATGGGAAGGACAGAGGGGTGACCGGAGCAGTCAACATGAAAAGGTCCTCCAGACCAACCTGATCTCGTGGAATCCTCTGGTTGGAAAAGACCTTGGAGACCATCGAGTCCAACCACCCTTGACTGTGTCCCTCAAAGTCTCATCTGTCCTCTCTTTAGAGACCTCCAGGGATGGGGACTCCACGCCCTCCCTGGGCTGTTCCAGGATCTGAGGACCCTTTTGGGAAGGAAACTCTTCCCAATATCCATCAGAACCTCCCCTGGAGCAACTCTTGGTCATCTCCCATTGATCCCATCACCTGGCACTGGAGATCAATGGGAGATCTTCCCCAGCCTCATTTCAGGAGGACAGCGATGAGGTCTCCCCTCAGCCTCCTCTTCTCCAGACCAACCTGAGGTCCTTCTCTGGTGGGGTTACCTGGATAGTGGAGGTGGAGGAGGATGGGGATGGGCTTGGGCTTGTGGAGAGCCTTTGAGGCTCTTTCCCAAGGGATGGAGAAGGTGGTGCCCTTGGCTTGGATGGGAAGGACAGAGGGGTGACCGGAGCAGTCAACATGAAAAGGTCCTCCAGACCAACCTGATCTCATGGAATCCTCTGGTTGGAAAAGACCTTGGGGACCATCGAGTCCAACCACCCTTGACCGTGTCCCTCAAAATCTCATCTGTCCTCTCCTGAGGAACCTCCAGGGATGGGGACTCCACGCCCTCCCTGGGCTGTTCCAGGGTCTGAGGACCCTTTTGGGAAGGAAACTCTTCCCAATATCCATCAGAACCTCCCCTGGAGCAACTCTTGGTCATCTCCCATTGATCCCATCACCTGGCACTGGAGATCAATGGGAGATCTTCCCCAGCCTCCTTTCAGGAGGACAGCGATGAGGTCTCCCCTCAGCCTCCTCTTCTCCAGACCAACCTGAGGTCCTTCTCTGGTGGGGTTACCTGGATAGTGGAGGTGGAGGAGGATGGGGTGGGCTTGTGGAGAGCCTTTGAGGCTCTTTCCCAAGGGATGGAGAATGTGGTGCCCTTGGCTTGGTTGGGAAGGACAGAGGGGTGACCGGAGCAGTCAACATGAAAAGGTCCTCCAGACCAACCTGATCTCATGGAATCCTCTGGTTGGAAAAGACCTTGGAGACCATCGAGTCCAACCACCCTTGACCATGTCCATCAAAATCTCATCTCTCCTCTCCTGAGGAACCTCCAGGGATGGGGACTCCACACCCTCCCTGGGCTGTTCCAGGGTCTGAGGACCCTTTTGGGAAGGAAACTCTTCCCAATATCCATCAGAACCTCCCCTGGAGCAACTCTTGGTCATCTCCCATTGATCCCATCACCTGGCACTGGAGAGGAGATCAATGGGAGATCATCCCCAGCCTCCTTTCAGGAGGACAGCGATGAGGTCTCCCCTGAGCCTCCTCTTCTCCAGACCAACCTGAGGTCTTCTCTGGTGGGGTTACCTGGATAGTGGAGGTGGAGGAGGATGGAGATGGGCTTGGGCTTGTGGAGAGCCTTTGAGGCTCTTTCCCAAGGGATGGAGAAGGTGGTGCCCTTGGCTTGGATGGGAAGGACAGAGGGGTGACCGGAGCAGTCAACATGAAAAGGTCCTCCAGACCAACCTGATCTCATGGAATCCTCTGGTTGGAAAAGACCTTGGAGACCATCGAGTCCAACCACCCTTGACCGTGTCCCTCAAAGTCTCATCTGTCCTCTCTTTAGAGACCTCCAGGGATGGGGACTCCACGCCCTCCCTGGGCTGTTCCAGGGTCTGAAGACCCTTTTGGGAAGGAAACTCTTCCCAATATCCAACAGAACCTCCCCTGGAGCAACTCTTGGTCATCTCCCATTGATCCCATCACCTGGCACTGGAGACCATCGAGTCCAACCACCCTTGACCGTGTCCCTCAAAATCTCATCTGTCCTCTCTTTAGAGACCTCCAGGGATGGGGACTCCACGCCCTCCCTGGGCTGTTCCAGGATCTGAGGACCCTTTTGGGAAGGAAACTCTTCCCAATATCCATCAGAACCTCCCCTGGAGCAACTCTTGGTCATCTCCCATTGATCCCATCACCTGGCACTGGAGAGGAGATCAATGGGAGATCATCCCCAGCCTCCTTTCAGGAGGACAGTGATGAGGTCTCCCCTCAGCCTCCTCTTCTCCAGACCAAGCTGAGGTCCTTCTCTGGTGGGGTTACCTGGATTGTGGAGGTGGAGGAGGATGGGCTTGGGCTTGTGGAGAGCCTTTGAGGCTCTTTCCCAAGGGATGGAGAAGGTGGTGCCCTTGGCTTGGATGGGAAGGACAGAGGGGTGACCGGAGCAGTCAACATGAAAAGGTCCTCCAGACCAACCTGATCTCATGGAATCCTCTGGTTGGAAAAGACCTTGGAGACCATCGAGTCCAACCACCCTTGACCGTGTCCCTCAAAGTCTCATCTGTCCTCTCTTTAGAGACCTCCAGGGATGGGGACTCCACGCCCTCCCTGGGCTGTTCAAGGGTCTGAGGACCCTTTTGGGAAGGAAACTCTTCCCAATATCCATCAGAACCTCCCCTGGAGCAACTCTTGGTCATCTCCCATTGATCCCATCACCTGGCACTGGAGATCAATGGGAGATCATCCCCAGCCTCCTTTCAGGAGGACAGCGATGAGGTCTCCCCTCAGCCTCCTCTTCTCCAGACCAGCCTGAGGTCTTCTCTGGTGGGGTTACCTGGATAGTGGAGGTGGAGGAGGATGGGGTGGGCTTGTGGAGAGCCTTTGAGGCTCTTTCCCAAGGGATGGAGAAGGTGGTGCCCTTGGCTTGGATGGGAAGGACAGAGGGGTGACCGGAGCAGTCAACATGAAAAGGTCCTCCAGACCAACCTGATCTCATGGAATCCTCTGGTTGGAAAAGACCTTGGAGACCATCGAGTCCGACCACCCTTGACCGTGTCCCTCAAAATCTCATCTGTCCTCTCTTTAGAGACCTCCAGGGATGGGGACTCCACGCCCTCCCTGGGCTGTTCCAGGGTCTGAGGACCCTTTTGGGAAGGAAACTCTTCCCAATATCCATCAGAACCTCCCCTGGAGCAACTCTTGGTCATCTCCCATTGATCCCATCACCTGGCACTGGAGAGGAGATCAATGGGAGATCTCCCCCAGCCTCCTTTCAGGAGGACAGCGATGAGGTCTCCCCTCAGCCTCCTCTTCTCCAGACCAACCTGAGGTCCTTCTCTGGTGGGGTTACCTGGATTGTGGAGGTGGAGGAGGATGGAGATGGGCTTGGGCTTGTGGAGAGCCTTTGAGGCTCTTTCCCAAGGGATGGAGAAGGTGGTGCCCTTGGCTTGGATGGGAAGGACAGAGGGGTGACCGGAGCAGTCAACATGAAAAGATCCTCCAGACCAACCTGATCTCATGGAATCCTCTGGTTGGAAAAGACCTTGGAGACCATCGAGTCCAACCAGCCTTGACTGTGTCCCTCAAAATCTCATCTGTCCTCTCCTGAGGAACCTCCAGGGATGGGGACTCCACGCCCTCCCTGGGCTGTTCCAGGGTCTGAGGACCCTTTTGGGAAGGAAACTCTTCCCAATATCCATCAGAACCTCCCCTGGAGCAACTCTTGGTCATCTCCCATTGATCCCATCACCTGGCACTGGAGAGGAGATCAATGGGAGATCTCCCCCAGCCTCCTTTCAGGAGGACAGCGATGAGGTCTCCCCTCAGCCTCCTCTTCTCCAGACCAAGCTGAGGTCCTTCTCTGGTGGGGTTACCTGGATTGTGGAGGTGGAGGAGGATGGTCTTGGGCTTGTGGAGAGCCTTTGAGGCTCTTTCCCAAGGGATGGAGAAGGTGGTGCCCTTGGCTTGGATGGGAAGGACAGAGGGGTGACCGGAGCAGTCAACATGAAAAGGTCCTCCAGACCAATCTGATCTCATGGAATCCTCTGGTTGGAAAAGACCTTGGAGACCATCGAGTCCAACCACCCTTGACCGTGTCCCTCAAAATCTCATCTGTCCTCTCTTTAGAGACCTCCAGGGATGGGGACTCCACGCCCTCCCTGGGCTGTTCCAGGATCTGAGGACCCTTTTGGGAAGGAAACTCTTCCCAATATCCATCAGAACCTCCCCTGGAGCAACTCTTGGTCATCTCCCATTGATCCCATCACCTGGCACTGGAGACCATCGAGTCCAACCAACCCCATCATCCCTTGACCTGAAACATAGAATTATGGAGTCATCAAATTATGGAATCATGGAATTCTGGAACCTTAGAGTTATGGAATCATGGAATTGTGGGACCATAAAATCCTATGACCCTGGGACCCCAGAATCATGGAATTATGGGATTATGGAACCATAGAATTTTAGAAACATAGAATTGTGGAATTATGGAATTATAGAATTGTGGAATCGTAGAATTATGGAATCGTGGAATTGTGGAAACAGAATTATGGAACCATAGAATTATAGAAATATAGAATTATGGAATTATCAAATTATGAAATCATAGAATTATGGAAATATAAATTTATATAATCATTGAATTGTGGAACCTTAGAATTATGGAATTATAGAATTATGGAATTATCAAATTATAGAGACATAGAATTATGGAATTATCAAATTATGGAATCATAGAATTCTGGAACCGTAAAATTATAGAAATATAGAATTATGAAATCATAGAATTATGGAAACAAATTTATAGAATCATTGAATTGTGGAACCTTAGAATTATGGAATTATAGAATTATAGAAATGTAGAATTATGGAATTATAGAATCGTGGAGTCGTAGAATCATGGAATTATGGAAGGATGGATCATAGAATTATGGAATCGTGGAATTGTGGAAACAGAATTATGGAACCATAGAATTATAGAAATATAGAATTATGGAATTATCAAATTATGGAATCATAGAATTATGGAATCTTAGAATTCTGGAACCTTAGATTTATAGAAGCATAGAATTTTGGAGTCATCAAATTATGGAAAAATAGAATTATGGAAAAATAGAATTATGAAATCATAGAATTATGAAACTCTAGAATTATAGAAACATCGATTTATGGAATCATTGAATTATGGAATCTTAGAGTTATGGAATCGTAGAATTATAGAAACGTAGAATTATGGAATTATGGAATTATAGAATCATGGAGTCATAGAATTATGGAACCATAAAATCCTGGAATGATGGATCACAGAATGATAGAATTATGGAATCAGAGATTTATGGAATCACAGAATTATAGAATTATAGAACCATAGAATTATGGAATCATCAAATTATAGAAAAATAGAATTATGGAATTATCAAATTATGGAATCATAGAATTCTGGAACCTTAGAATTATAGAAACATAGAATTATGAAATCATAGAATTATAGAAACATCGATTTATGGAATCATCGAATTATGGAATCAAAGAATTATGGAACCTTAGAATTTTAGAATTATAGAATTACAGAAATGTAGAATTATGGAATTATAGAATTATAGGATCATGGAGTTATAGAATTATGGAACCATAAAACCCTAGAACGATGGGTCATAGAATTATGGAATCATGGAATTGTGGAATCAGAGAATTATGGATTTGTAGAATTATGGAATTGTAGAATTCTGGAACCTTAGAGTTATGGGACAATGGAATTGTGGAAAAATAGAATTATGGAATTATAGAATTATGGATTTATAGAATTATGGAATTATAGAATTATGGAAACAGAATTATGGAATCACAGAATTATGGAATCAGAGATTTCTGGAATCATAGAATTATAGAAACATAGAATTATGGAATCATAGATTTATGGAACCATAGAATTATGGAATCATGGAATTATGGAATCATCAATTTATAGAGACATAGAATTGTGGAATTATCAAATTATGGAATCATAGAATTCTGGAACCTTAAAATTATAGAAATATAGAATTATGAAATCATAGAATTATGGAAACAGAATTATGGAACCTTAGAATTATAGAAATATAGAATTATGGAATTATCAAATTATGGAATCATAGAATTATGGAAAAATTAAGGAACAAGAGAGTTGTGGGAAAATAGAATTATGGAATCATAGAATTATGAAACTCTAGAATTATAGAAACATCGATTTATGGAATCATTGAATTATGGAATCTTAGAGTTATGGAATCGTAGAATTATAGAAACGTAGAATTATGGAATTACGGAATTATAGAATCGTGGAGTCATAGAATTATGGAATCATCAAATTATAGAGACATAGAATTATGGAATTATCAAATTATGGAATCATAGAATTCTGGAACCTTAGAATTATAGAAACATAGAATTATGAAATCATAGAATTATGGAAACATAAATTTATAGAATCATTGAATTATGGAACCTTAGAATTATGGAATTATAGAATTATGGAATTATCAAATTATAGAGACATAGAATTATGGAATTATCAAATTATGGAATCATAGAATTCTGGAACCTTAGAATTATAGAAACATAGAATTATGAAATCATAGAATTATGGAATCATAAATTTATAGAATCATTGAATTGTGGAACCTTAGAATTATGGAATTATAGAATTCTGGAATTATCAAATTATAGAGACATAGAATTATGGAATTATCAAATTATGGAATCATAGAATTCTGGAACCTTAAAATTATAGAAACATAGAATTATGAAATCATAGAATTATAGAAACATCGATTTATGGAATCATCGAATTATGGAATCACAGAATTATGGAATTATAGAATTATAGAAACGTAGAATTATGGAATTATGGAATTATAGAATCGTGGAGTCATGGAATTATGGAAGGATGGAATTATGGAAGGATGGATCATAGAATTATGGAATCGTGGAATTGTGGAAACAGAATTATGGAACCATAGAATTATAGAAATATAGAATTATGGAATTATCAAATTATGGAATCATAGAATTCTGGAACCTTAAAATTATAGAAATATAGAATTATGAAATAATAGAATTATGGAAACATAAATTTATAGAATCATTGAATTGTGGAACCTTAGAATTATGGAATTATGGAATTATCAAATTATGGAATCATCAAATTATAGAGACATAGAATTATGGAATTATCAAATTATGGAATCATAGAATTCTGGAACCTTAAAATTATAGAAATATAGAATTATGAAATCATAGAATTATGGAAACATAGATTTATAGAATCATTGAATTGTGGAACCTTAGAATTATGGAATTACAGAATTATAGAAACATAGAATTATGGAATTATGGAATTATAGAATCGTGGAGGCATGGAATTATGGAAGGATGGAATTATGGAAGGATGGATCATAGAATTATGGAATCGTGGAATTGTGGAAACAGAATTATGGAACCATAGAATTATAGAAATATAGAATTATGGAATTATCAAATTATGGAATCATAGAATTCTGGAACCTTAAAATTATAGAAATATAGAATTATGAAATCATAGAATTATGGAAACATAAATTTATAGAATCATTGAATTGTGGAACCTTAGAATTATGGAATTATGGAATTATCAAATTATGGAATCATCAAATTATAGAGACATAGAATTATGGAATTATCAAATTATGGAATCATAGAATTCTGGAACCTTAAAATTATAGAAATATAGAATTATGAAATCATAGAATTATGGAAACATAGATTTATAGAATCATTGAATTGTGGAACCTTAGAATTATGGAATTACAGAATTATAGAAACATAGAATTATGGAATTATGGAATTATAGAATCGTGGAGTCATGGAATTATGGAAGGATGGAATTATGGAAGGATGGATCATAGAATTATGGAATCGTGGAATTGTGGAAACAGAATTATGGAACCATAGAATTATAGAAATATAGAATTATGGAATCATCAAATTATAGAAACCTAGAATTCTGGAATTATCAAATTATGGAATCGTAGAATTCTGGAACCTTCGAGTTATGGAACAATAGAATTGTGGAAAAATGGAATTATGGAATCATCAAATTATGGAATCATAGAATTATGGAACCATAGAATTATAGAAATATAGAATTATGGAATCATCAAATTATAGAAACCTAGAATTCTGGAATTATCAAATTATGGAATCGTAGAATTCTGGAACCTTTGAGTTATGGAACAATGGAATTGTGGAAAAATGGAATTATGGAATCATCAAATTATGGAATCATAGAATTATAGAAACATAGAATTTTGGAATCATGAAATTATGGAATCATAGAATCATGGAATCATGGAATTCTGGAACCATAGAGTTATAGAAACATAAAATTATGGAATCATCAAATTATGGAATCATCAAATTATGGAACCTTAGAGTTATGGAACCTTAGAATTATAGAAGCATTAAATTTTGGAATCATAGAATTATGGAATCATCAAATTATGGAATCTTAGAATCATGGAACCTTCAAATTATGGAACTGTAAAATCCTTCAACCATGGAAACAGAGAATTATGGAATCATAGAATTATGGAATTGTAGAATTATGGAACCAAAGAATCAGGGAATCATAGAATTATGGAATTGTAGAGTCCTGGAACCATGGAATTATGGAATTGTAGAATTATGGAATTGTAGAATTATAGAATTGTGGAATTATGGAATTGTAGAATTATAGAATTGTGGAATTATGGAATTGTGGAATTATGAAATTGTGGAATTATGGAACTATGGAATTATAAAAGGGGCGAAACGTAGAATTATGGAACCATGGAATTATGGAACCATGGAATTATGGAACCATGGAATTATGGAACCATGGAATTGTAAAAAGGGGGAAACGTGGAATTCTGGAACCATAGAATTCTGGAATCATAGAATTATAGAACTGTGGAATCGGGGAATTATGGGGCCATCGAATCAGGGAATCTTGAAATTAAGGAACCATAGGATTAGGGAATTGGAGAATTAGGGAAGTGTAGAGTTAGGGAGCCATAGAATTATGGAATCATGGGGTTATGGAATTGGAGAATCAGGGAATCATGGAGTTAGGGAACCATGGAATCGTGGGATTAGGGATTTGGAGAGTCATGGGATCATGGGATCGTGGATTTGAAGAGTCATGGGATCATGGAATTATGGATTTGGAGAGTCGCGGGATCATGGATTTGGAGAGTTGTGGGATCATGGGATCATGGATTTGGAGAGTTGTGGGATCATGGATTTGAGGAGTCATGGGATCATGGAATTGGAGAGTCGTGGGATCATGGATTTGGAGAGTCATGGGATCATGGGATCATGGATCTGGAGAGTCGTGGAATCATGGAATTATGGATTTTGAGAGTTGTGGGATCATGGATTTGGAGAGTCGTGGGATCATGGGATCATGGATCTGGAGAGTCATGGGATCATGGATCTGGAGAGTCATGGGATCATGGAATTATGGATTTGGAGAGTCGTGGGATCATGGGATCATGGATTTGGAGAGTCATGGGATCATGGATCTGGAGAGTCATGGAATCATGGAATTAAGGATTTGGAGAGTCGTGGGATCATGGAATTATGGATTTGGAGAGCCGTAGGATCATGGATTTGGAGAGTCGTGGGATCATGGAATTATGGATTTGGAGAGTCATGGGATCATGGATTTGGAGAGCCATGGGATCATGGGATCATGGATTTGGAGAGCCATGGGATCATGGGATCATGGATTTGGAGAGTCATGGAATCATGGATCTGGAGAGTCATGGGATCATGGAATTATGGATTTGGAGAGTCGTGGGATCATGGAATTATGGATTTGGAGAGCCATGGGATCATGGGATCATGGATTTGGAGAGTCATGGAATCATGGATCTGGAGAGTCATGGGATCATGGAATTATGGATTTGGAGAGTCGTGGGATCATGGAATTATGGATTTGGAGAGTCGTGGGATCATGGATTTTGAGAGTTGTGGGATCGTGGGATCATGGATTTGGAGAGTCGTGGGATCATGGATTTGGAGAGTCGTGGGATCATGGAATTATGGATTTGGAGAGTCATGGGATCATGGGATCATGGATTTGGAGAGTCATGGAATCATGGATCTGGAGAGTCATGGGATCATGGAATTATGGATTTGGAGAGTCGTGGGATCATGGGATCATGGATTTGGAGAGTCGTGGGATCATGGATTTGAAGAGTCATGGAATCATGGATCTGGAGAGTCATGGGATCATGGAATTATGGATTTGGAGAGTCGTGGGATCATGGGATCATGGATTTGGAGATTCGTGGGATCATGGAATTGGAAAGTCGTGGAATCATGGAATTATGGATTTGGAGAGTCATGGGATCATGGATTTGGAGAGTCGTGGAATCATGGATTTGGAGATTCATGGGACCATAGAACTATAAAATCATGGAGGACAACCCCAACCTTCCCCCCACGAGGGCCTTGGCCAAACCCTTCTGGAACGTTGTCCGGCCGGGACTGCTTCTCTGGGGAGCTCTTCCAGGGCTCCACCACCCTCTGGGGGGAAGAAGAACCTTCTCCTGGTGTCCAACCCAACCCTCCCCTGGTCCATCTTCCATCCAATTCCATCCCCCTGGTGTGTTGGGAATTCCTTGGGATCAGGGAATGGGTTGGGTTGGAAGAGACCTCAAAGATGATGGAGTTGTGGAATCATGGGATGGGTTGGGTTGGAAGGGACCTCCAAACCCACCCAGATCCATGGTCAGGGACACCTCCTGCTGGCTCAGGGGGCTCCAAGCCCCACCCAACCTGGCCTTGGACACCTTCCCCATCCAACCCAACCATCCAACCCAACCCCACCGTGTCCACCAAACCCTGTCCCCAAGTGCCACATCCACACAGGGTTTTGGACCCTTCCAGGGATGGAGACACCACCAAGGAGAAGACAAGGGGAGAACCCAGCAGGGATCCACCAGCCAGGACCTCTTGCTTGGCCTTCGCAAAGCTCCAACCCTTTGTGACTTCTTGAAGGCAAAGACCTTGACTTTGGGCTCAATGAGTTTTGGTTCCACCTCAAAGCTGAGTTGCACCTCCAGGGAGCAGAATTTGGCCCACCAAGAGGAGGTGGCACACGCCAGCCCCACCATCACCTGGGCTTGGATCATCTCCTGGAGCTGGGGAGAAGGGTTTTGGCCAAGTCTGGACCTGTTCCCCATCCCTCAAGTTGAGGACGAGGGGGGAAACACCAGGAACTCTGGGAATGGGTGAAACAGCCTCTTTTTCCTCAAAAAAAGGGATGGGGAGGAGGTTCTTCTCCTCTGCTCCGTTCTGGTGGGACCCCACCTGGAGCTCCGTGTCCAGGTCTGGAGTCCTGAGCTCTGGAAGGACCTGGAGATGTTGGAGCGAGGGCAGAGGAGGCCACGGAGATGATCCAAGGATGGAGAACCCCTGAAGGAAGAGAGGGTGGGAGAGGTGGGGTTGTCCAGCCTGGAGAGGAGAAGGTTCTGGGGAGACCTTGGAGCATCTTCCAGTAGAGAAAGGGGCTCCAGGGAAGCTGGGGAGGGGCTCTTGGTCAAGGGTTGAAGGGATGGGACGAGGGGAAGGGTTTGGAGCTGGAAGAGGAGAGATTGAGATGGGATCTTGGGGAGAAATGTTCTCCTGGGAGGGTGGGGAGGCCCTGGGCCAGGTTGTCCAGGGAAGTGGTGGCTGCTCCATCCCTGGAGGTGGCCAAGGCCAGGTTGGATGGGGCTTGGAGACCCCTGAGCCAGGGGGAGGTGTCCCTGCCCATGGATCTGGATGGGCTTGGAGGACCTTCCAACCCAACCCATCCCATGGTTCCAAGGGGTCCTCAACACACCAAGGGGGTTGGATCTGGATGGGCTTTGAGGTCCCTTCCAACCCCACCCATTCCTTGATTCCAAGAGCTCCTCAACACACCAGGAGGGTTGGAACTGGCTGGGCTTGGAGGTCTCTTCCAACCCAACCCATCCCATGGTTCCAAGGGTCGGTCAACACACCAAGGGGTTGGATCTGGCTGGGCTTTGAGGCTTCTTCCAACCAACCCAACCCATGTGTTGGGGTCCCCAACACATCAGGAGGGTTGGAACTGGATGGGCTTGGAGGTCCCTTCCAACCCAACCCAACCCATCCCATGATCCCAAGGGCTGCCCAACACACCAAGGGGTTGGATCTCGGTGGGTTTTGATGTCCCTTCCAACCCAACCCATCCCATGATCCCAAAGGCTCCCCAGGACACCAGGAAGGTTGGATCTGGCTGGGCTTTGAGGCCCCCTTCCCACCCAAACCCATCCCATGGTTCCAGAACCCTTCCACATCCCAAAGCCACCCTCAGCTGGGCTGGAGGAGCACTTCCAGGGGGATGTGGTGGGGCCTGGACCGTGGATACAGAACCCAGAGGGTCGAAGAACGATCCGATGGCGGTGATGGACCTGGAGACCTCACCCCACTTCACCCCTTCCAACCAGAAGCCCCACCAGGTCACGGTTATCTCTTGGAGAAGACCCTTGAACCGGCTCCTGGGGTGGTCTTCGGGTGGTGGTGGTGATCCACGTTCAGATGAGATGTTCTTGGTGGTGTTCCTGGTCACCTGAGCTTTCTTTCTCCCTTCTTCCAGTCCTGGTGACCCGAGAAGATGACTTCAACAACCGCCTGAACGTCCGGGCCAACTTCAAGGGCTGCACGGCCTTGCATTACGCTGTCCTGGCCAACGACTTCTTGACCGTCCAACTGCTCCTGGATGGAGGTGAGTTCCACAGCTCCAACCCCTTCCTGGGCCTGGAGCTTCTTCTGAGCAGGTTTCGACCTCGGAATGGTCCATCTTGGAGAAGGACCACGTCCGGACATCGTTAGGGTTTGACCTGGTTTGACCGTGGTGGGATGGGTTGGGTTGGAAGGGACCTCTAAGATCATCCAGTTCAACCGTGGTGGGATGGGTTGGGTTAGAAGGGACCTAAGATGGATCTAAGATGATCCAGTTCAACCGTGGTGGGATGGGTTGGGTTGGAAGTGACCTCTAAGATGATCCAGTTCAACCATGGTGGGAAGGGTTGGGTTGGAAGGGACCTCTAAGATGATCCAGTTCAACCATGGTGGGATGGGTTGGGTTGGAAGGGACCTCTAAGATGATCCAGTTCAACCATGGTGGGATGGGTTGGGTTGGAAGGGACCTCTAAGATGATCCAGTTCAACCATGGTGGGATGGGTTGGGTTGGAAGGGACCTCTAAGATGATCCAGTTCAACCGTGGTGGGATGGGTTGGGTTGGAAGTGACCTCTAAGATCATCCAGTTCAACCATGGTGGGATGGGTTGGGTGGGAAAGGACCTCTAAGATCATCCAGTTCAACCATGGTGGGATGGGTTGGGTTGGAAGGGACCTCTAAGATGATCCAGTTCAACCATGGTGGGATGGGTTGGGTTGGAAGGGACCTCCAAGATGATCCAGTTCAACCATGGTGGGATGGGTTGGGTTGGAAGTGACCTCTAAGATCATCCGGTTCAACCATGGTGGGATGGGTTGGGTTGGAAGGGACCTCTAAGATCATCCAGTTCAACCATCGTAGGATGGGTTGGGTTGGAAGGGACTTCTAAGATGATCCAGTTCAACCATGGTGGGATGGGTTGGGTTGGAAGGGACCTCTAAGATGATCTAGTTCAACCATGGTGGGATGGGTTGGGTTGGAAGGGACCTCTAAGATGATCCAGTTCAACCATGGTGGGATGGGTTGGGTTGGAAGGGACCTCTAAGATGATCCAGTTCAACCATGGTGGGATGGGTTGGGTTGGAAGGGACCTCTAAGATCATCCAGTTCAACCATGGTGGGATGGGTTGGGTTGGGTTGGAAGGGACCTCTAAGATGATCCAGTTCAACCATGGTGGGATGGGTTGGGTTGGAAGGGACCTCTAAGATCATCCGGTTCAACCGTGGTGGGATGGGTTGGGTTGGAAGTGCGCTCCCAGCCTGGAGTTCCAACAGGATCTTGGGTGCATCCAAAGGGATGGGACCAACAGGACCAGGGAAGGGTCTTCTGCCACCTGGTGGGACCCCACCTGGAGCTCCGTGTCCAGGTCTGGAGTCCTGAGCTCTGGAAGGACCTGGAGATGTTGGAGCGAGGGCAGAAGAGGCCACGGAGATGATCCAAGGATGGAGAACCTCCCGTGGGAGGAGAGGGTGGGAGAGGTGGGGTTGTCCAGCCTGGAGAGGAGAAGGCTCTGGGGAGACCTTGGAGCATCTTCCAGTAGGGAAAGGGGCTCCAGGGAAGCTGGGGAGGGGCTCTTGGCCAAGGGTTGAAGGGATGGGACGAGGGGAAGGGTTTGGAGCTGGAAGAGGGGACATTGAGGTGAGATCTTGGGGAGAAATGTTCTCCTGGGAGGGTGGGGAGGCCCTGGGCCAGGTTGTCCAGGGAAGTGGTGGCTGCTCCATCCCTGGAGGTGGCCAAGGCCAGGTTGGATGGGGCTTGGAGACCCCTGAGCCAAGGGGAGGTGTCCCTGCCCATGGATCTGGATGGGCTTGGAGGACCTTCCAACCCAACCCAACCCATGGTTCCAAGGGTTGGCCAACACTCCAAGGAGGTTGGATCTGGATGGGCTTGGAGGTCCCTTCCAACCCAACCCATGCCATGGTTCCAAGGGTTGGCCAACACTCCAAGGAGGTTGGATCTGGATGGGCCTGGAGGTCCCTTCCAACCCAACCCATCCCATGATTCCAAGGGGTCTCCAACACACCAGGAAGGTTGGATCTGGTTGGGCTTGGAGCTCCCTTCCAACCCAACCCATCCCCTGGTTCCAAGGGTTGGCCAACACTCCAAGGGAGTTGGATCTGGATGGGCTTTGAGGTCCCTTCCATCCCAACCCATCCCATGGTTCCAAGGGTTGGCCAACACTCCAAGGAGGTTGGATCTGGATGGGCCTGGAGGTCCCTTCCAACCCATCCCATGATTCCAAGGGGTCTCCAACACACCAGGAAGGTTGGATCTGGTTGGGCTTGGAGGTCCCTTCCATCCCACCCCAGCCCATCCCATCCCATCCCACCATCCCATGATGGTCGTGCCGACCCTTTGTGGTGAGTTCCAGCTCTCACCTCTTTCTCAGGTGGCTTCTTTGAACCTCTGGTGGTCCCTCAGCCCCTTCCCCGGAGCCGGATTTCCCGAAGCCGTCGCTTTTCCGATCCCCTCCCGTGGTGGCTCCTCCCTTTGACATCACAAAGGGTCCAACCCCATTGGTCCTTCTTGCTTTAATCCACCATGAAACCACGGGCAGAGCGGAGATGGAAGCCTTCTCCAAGAGGGCTCCTTTGTGAGGGTCATCACCCCCAACCTTGGGCGCCGACGTGGAACGGGCTCCGTCCTTCCACCTGCCCGGTTCTCCTGTCTCCATTGACCCTCCCACCGCTTCCTCCAAGCCCTGGGGGTTGTTTGTGGAGAGGAACCACATCCCTGGACCTCCAAAGCCCTCAAGGGAAGCCCCTCAAGCCTTCAAACCTCTTCTTTTGTGGTCCATTCATCTCCTCGCTTGACCTCCTTCCGAGACCTTTCGCGCCCGATGCGGCCGGCGAAGCGCGACGCGGAACGGCGGCGCCGGCGGCGGCCTCGAGGGGAGGGTACTTTGGGTGACCCTTCCAAAAGAGCCTTGACCCCCTCCAGATGACGGCGTTGACCTCAGGGTTAGGGCTTGGAGCCCCCAGAGCCAGTGGGAGGTGGCCCTGGCCATGGGACTGGATGGGCTTGGAGGTCCCTTCCAACCCAAACCATTCCATGATTCCAAGGGTTGGCCAACACTCCAGGGGGTTGGGTCTGGATGGGCTTTGAGGTCTCTTCCAACTCAACCCATCTCATGATTCCAAGGGTTGGCCAACACTCCAGGGAGTTGGGTCTGGATGGGCTTGGAGGTCCCTTCCAACCCAACCCATCCCATGATTCCAAGGGTTGGCCAACACTCCAGGGAGTTGGATCTGGATGGTCTTTGAGGTCTCTTCCAACCCAACCCATCCCATGGTTCCAAGGGTTGGCCAACACTCCAGGGAGTTGGGTCTGGATGGGCTTTGAGGCCTCTTCCAACCCATCTCATGATTCCAAGGGTTGGCCAACATTCCAAGGGTGTTGGAGCTGGATGGTCTTTGAGGCCTCTTCCAACCCATCTCATGATTCCAAGGGTTGGCCAACACTCCAGGGAGTTGGGTCTGGATGAGCTTGGAGGTCCTTTCCAACCCAACCCATCCCATGGTTCCAACGGTTGGCCAACACACTGGGGGTTTGAAGTGGATGGGCTTGGAGGTCCCTTCCAACCCAACCCATTCCATGGTTCCAAGGGTTGGCCAACACTCCAGGGAGTTGGGTCTGGATGGGCTTTGAGGTCCCTTCCAACCCAACCCATTCCATGGTTCCAAGGGTTGGCCAACACTCCAGGGGGTTGGGTCTGGATGGGCTTTGAGGCCTCTTCCAACTCAACCCATCCCATGATTCCAAGGGTTGGCCAACACTCCAGGGAGTTGGATCTGGATGGTCTTTGAGGTCTCTTCCAACCCAACCCATCTCATGATTCCAAGGGTTGGCCAACACTCCAGGGAGTTGGATCTGGATGGTCTTTGAGGTCCCTTCCAACCCAACCCATCTCATGATTCCAAGGGTTGGCCAACATTCCAAGGCTGTTGGAGCTGGATGGTCTTTGAGGCCTCTTCCAACCCATCTCATGATTCCAAGGGTTGGCCAACATTCCAAGGGTGTTGGAGCTGGATGGTCTTTGAGGCCTCTTCCAACCCATCTCATGATTCCAAGGGTTGGCCAACACTCCAGGGAGTTGGGTCTGGATGAGCTTGGAGGTCCTTTCCAACCCAACCCATCCCATGGTTCCAACGGTTGGCCAACACACTGGGGGTTTGAAGTGGATGGGCTTGGAGGTCCCTTCCAACCCAACCCATTCCATGGTTCCAAGGGTTGGCCAACACTCCAGGGAGTTGGGTCTGGATGGGCTTTGAGGTCCCTTCCAACCCAACCCATTCCATGGTTCCAAGGGTTGGCCAACACTCCAGGGGGTTGGGTCTGGATGGGCTTTGAGGCCTCTTCCAACCCATCTCATGATTCCAAGGGTTGGCCAACACTCCAGGGAGTTGGGTCTGGATGAGCTTGGAGGTCCTTTCCAACCCAACCCATCCCATGGTTCCAAGGGTTGGCCAACACTCCAGGGAGTTGGGTCTGGATGGGCTTTGAGGTCCCTTCCAACTCAACCCATCTCATGATTCCAAGGGTTGGCCAACACTCCAGGGAGTTGGGTCTGGATGGTCTTTGAGGCCTCTTCCAACCCATCTCATGATTCCAAGGGTTGGCCAACACTCCAGGGGGTTGGGTCTGGATGGTCTTTGAGGTCCCTTCCAACCCAACCCATCCCATGGTTCCAAGGGTTGGCCAACACTCCAGGGAGTTGGGTCTGGATGGGCTTTGAGGCCTCTTCCAACCCATCTCATGATTCCAAGGGTTGGCCAACACTCCAGGGAGTTGGGTCTGGATGAGCTTGGAGGTCCCTTCCAACTCAACCCATCCCATGATTCCAAGGGTTGGCCAACACTCCAGGGAGTTGGATCTGGATGGGCTTTGAGGTCCCTTCCAACTCAACCCATCTCATGATTCCAAGGGTTGGCCAACACTCCAGGGAGTTGGGTCTGGATGGTCTTTGAGGCCTCTTCCAACCCATCTCATGATTCCAAGGGTTGGCCAACACTCCAGGGAGTTGGATCTGGATGGGCTTTGAGGTCCCTTCCAACCCAACCCATCCCATGGTTCCAAGCTCTGGCGCCATCAATCCGGGCACCTCCGGGATCGGTTGGGAAGGAGGGAGGAAGGGCCGTGGTGTCCGGTCTCGTTGGCGATGGGAAGGGTCTTGGATTTAGGAGGAGCTTTGGTTGTGATGGTTGGACTTGATTTTGGGGGCCTTTCCAACCCAAACCATTCCATGATGGTTAAACTTGATGGGCCAAAGGGCTGGAGAGGGACCTGGAGATCCTGGATCCGTGGGCCAAGGGTAGGAAGGGTCTGGAGAGGGACCTGGAGAACCTGGATCCATGGGCCAAGGGGTGGAGAGGGATCTGGAGAACCTGGATCCATGGGCCAAGGGCTGGAGATGGACCTGGAGAATCTGGATCTGTGGGCCAAGGGGGTGCAGAGGGATTTGGAGATCCTGGATCTGTGGGCCAAGGGGTGGAGAGGGATCTGGAGATCCTGGATCCATGGGCCAAGGGGTGGAGAGGGATCTGGAGAACCTGGATCTGTGGGCCAAGGGGTGGAGAGGGATCTGGAGAACCTGAATCCGTGGGTCAATGGCTGGAGATGGACCTGGAGAACCTGGATCTGTGGGCCAAGGGGGGGAGAGGGATCTGGAGAACCTGGATCCGTGGGCCAAGGGGTGGAGAGGGATCTGGAGAATCTGGATCCGTGGGCCAAGGGGGGGAGAGGGATCTGGAGAACCTGGATCCGTGGGCCAAGGGGGTGGAGAGGGATCTGGAGACCCTGGATCAATGGGCCAAGGGGTGGAGAGGGACCTGGAGAACCTGGATCCGTGGGCCAAGGGGTGGAAGGGTCTTGATCATAGGGTCCTGTCATAGGGTCCTGTCATTGATCATAGGGTGCTGTCATTGGTCATAGGGTGCTATCACTGGGTCCCATCATTGATCATAGGGTCCAATCATTGGTCATAGGGTGCTGTCATTGATCATACGGCCCTATCATTGATTATGGGGTCCTGTCATAGGGGCCTTTTATTGATCATAGGGTGCCATCAGTGGTCATAGGGTCCTATCAATGACCATAGGGCCCTATTATTGATCCTAGGGTCCTTTCATTGACCATAGGGTCTTATCACTGGGTCCTATCATTGGTCCTAGGGTGCTGTTATCGATCGTAGGGTCCTATCATTGGCCATAGGGTCCTGTCATAGAGGTCTACCATTGGTCATAGGGTCTTACCATTGGTCATAGGGTGCTGTTATTGATCATCGGGTCCTATCATCGATCATAGGGTCCTGTCATTGGGCATAGGGTCCCATCATAGGGTCCTATCATTGGCCATAGGGTCTTACCATTGGTCCTAGGGTGCTGTTATTGACCATAGGGCCCTGTCATTGATCATAGGGTCCTGTCATAGGGTCCTATCATTGGTCATTGTGTCTTACCATTGGTCCTAGGTTGCTGTTATTGACCACAGGGTCCTATCATTGGCCATAGGGCCCTGTCATAGGGGTCTACCATTGGCCATAGGGTCTTACCATTGGTCATAGGGTGCTGTTATTGATCATCGGGTCCTATCATCGATCATAGGGTCCTATCATTGATCATAGGGTCATCTCATAGGGTCCTATCATTGGTCATTGTGTCTTACCATTGGTCGTAGGGTGCTGTTATCGATCATAGGGTCCTATCATTGGCCATAGGGTCCTGTCATAGGGGTCTGTCATTGGCCATAGGGTCTTACCATTGGTCGTAGGGTGCTGTTATTGACCATAGGGTCCTATCATTGGCCATAGGGTGCTGTCATTGGCCATAGGGTCCTCTCATAGGGTCCTATCATTGGCCATAGGGTCCTCTCATAGGGTCCTATCATTGGTCATGGGGTCTTACCATTGGTCCTAGGGTGCTGTTATCGATCACAGGGTCCTATCATTGGCCATAGGGTGCTGTCATTGGCCATAGGGTCCTTTCATAGGGGTCTATCATTG
This sequence comes from Tapera naevia, assembly GCA_033556795.1. Classification (NCBI taxonomy): domain Eukaryota; kingdom Metazoa; phylum Chordata; class Aves; order Cuculiformes; family Neomorphidae; genus Tapera; species Tapera naevia. The sequence goes on along the minus strand of JAUMJJ010000932.1, from coordinate 5,309 downwards.
GTCATTGTGTCTTACCATTGGTCCTAGGGTGCTGTTATCAATCACAGGGTCCTATCATTGGCCATAGGGTCCTATCATAGGGTCCTATCATTGGTCGTGGGGTCTTACCATTGGTCGTAGGGTGCTGTTATTGACCATAGGGTCCTATCATTGGCCATAGGGTGCTGTCATTGGCCATAGGGTCCTCTCATAGGGTCCTATCATTGGTCATTGTGTCTTACCATTGGTCGTAGGGTGCTGTTATCGATCACAGGGTCCTATCATTGGCCATAGGGCCCTGTCATAGGGGTCTATCATTGGCCATAGGGTCTTACCATTGGTCATAGGGTGCTATTATTGATCATCGCGTCCTATCATCGATCATCGGGTCCTATCATTGGCCATAGGGTCCCATCATAGGGTCCTATCATTGATCATTGTGTCTTACCATTGGTCGTAGGGTGCTGTTATTGATCATAGGGTGCTATCATTGGCCATAGGGCCCTGTCATAGGGGTCTACCATTGGCCATAGGGTCTTACCATTGGTCATAGGGTGCTATTATTGATCATCGTGTCCTATCATCAATCATAGGGTCCTGTCATTGGCCATAGGGTCCCATCATAGGGTCCTATCATTGGTCATTGTGTCTTACCATTGGTCCTAGGGTGCTGTTATTGACCATAGGGTCCTATCATTGGCCATAGGGTCCTGTCATAGGGGTCTGTCATTGGCCATAGGGTCCTACCATTGGTCATAGGGTGCTGTTATTGATCATCGGGTCCTATCATTGGCCATAGGGTGCTGTCATTGGGCATAGGGTCCCATCATAGGGTCCTATCATTGGCCATAGGGTCTTACCATTGGTCCTAGGGTGCTGTTATCGATCATAGGGTCCTATCATTGGCCATAGGGTCCTGTCATAGGGGTCTGTCATTGGCCATAGGGTCTTACCATTGGTCGTAGGGTGCTGTTATTGACCATAGGGTCCTATCATTGGCCATAGGGTGCTGTCATTGGCCATAGGGTCCTCTCATAGGGTCCTATCATTGGTCATGGGGTCTTACCATTGGTCCTAGGGTGCTGTTATCGATCACAGGGTCCTATCATTGACCATAGGGTGCTGTCATTGGCCATAGGGTCCTTTCATAGGGGTCTATCATAGGTCATTGTGTCTTACCATTGGTCCTAGGGTGCTGTTATCGATCACAGGGTCCTATCATTGACCATAGGGTGCTGTCATTGGCCATAGGGTCCTTTCATAGGGGTCTATCATAGGTCATTGTGTCTTACCATTGGTCCTAGGGTGCTGTTATCAATCACAGGGTCCTATCATTGGCCATAGGGTCCTATCATAGGGTCCTATCATTGGTCGTGGGGTCTTACCATTGGTCGTAGGGTGCTGTTATTGACCATAGGGTCCTATCATTGGCCATAGGGTGCTGTCATTGGCCATAGGGTCCTCTCATAGGGTCCTATCATTGGTCATTGTGTCTTACCATTGGTCCTAGGGTGCTGTTATCGATCATAGGGTCCTATCATTGGCCATAGGGTCCTGTCAGGGGGGTCTACCATTGGCCATAGGGTCTTACCATTGGTTATAGGGTGCTATTATTGATCATGGGGTCCTATCATCGATCATAGGGTCCTATCATTGGCCATAGGGTCCTGTCATAGGGGTCTATCATTGGCCATAGGGTCTTACCATTGGTCATAGGGTGCTATTATTGATCATCGGGTCCTATCATCGATCATAGGGTCCTGTCATTGGCCATAAGGTCCTGTCACAGGGTCCTATCATTGGTCATTGTGTCTTACCATTGGTCCTAGGGTGCTGTTATCGATCACAGGGTCCTATCATTGGCCATAGGGTCCTGTCATAGGGGTCTACCATTGGCCATAGGGTCTTACCATTGGTCCTAGGGTGCTGTTATTGACCATCGGGCCCTGTCATCGATCATAGGGTCCTATCAATGACCATAGGGCCCTCTGACTGACCATAGTGCCCTATCACTGGTGACCAGAGAGGAGCTCAGCGCCTCCCCCTCCCCTCTTTCAAAATCCATCAACCACAAACCCCCTCCTCATTGTCCTCTCCTCCAACCTGCCCCCACCAAGTGCCTTCACCTTGTCCTCCAGACCCTTCTTCCCCAATCTCCATCGCCGCCTCCATTCGAGGCCGGGAGCGCAAGCCCTGGCTCCTCCTCGGCCGCGCCGTTTCTGCGTCTCCGACTCTATTGACACTTCCCCAGAATCTGAAGGAATCCAAGACAAATCGTTAAGGGGATGGAGTTAATAAAATTTGAAAAATTGAGGCCTGTCACTCCTCTAAAACTTCCTTCGATCGGGCTGACAGCAACATATTTCCCCAATGAGTGACCTTCTTCGCAGCTGCTCCGGCGGCGCCGCCGCCGCCGCAGAACCGGAGGGCAATTTATCAACTGTGATAAACCGGAGCCTCCTAATACGAGGGAGGGAAGGAGGTGGTGGAGGATTCCCAGCAGCCCCGAGGTGTCACCCAGGTGTCCAGCTCCAAACCCCTTTCCTCCCCCTCCTCCCAGCCCCAAGACAAGCGAGTGGGAGGTGACAAATTGCCTTCTATTAAGTCTTCAAAGGTTGGATTCTCCCTCCCGGAGCTGATGGAGAAAGGGGAAGGAGAAGAGGGGGAGGGTTGGGGGGGGAGAAGAGGAGGAATTTGGGGTGGAGAAGGGGAGGGAGGGAAAGGAGGGGATTTTGGGGTGGAGAAGAGGAGGAATTTGGGGTGGAGAAGGGGAGGAAGGGAAAGGAAGGGGGGGTTTGGGGTGGAGAAGAGGAGGAATTTGGGGTGGAGAAGGGGAGGGAGGGAAAGGAAGGGGGGGGTTGGGGTGGAGAAGAGGAGGAATTTGGGATGGAGAAGGGGAGGGAGGGAAAGGAGGAGATTTTGGGGTGGAGAAGAGGAGGAAGGAAAGGGGGGTTTGGGGTGGAGAAGAGGAGGAATTTGGGATGGAGAAGGGGAGGAAGGGAAAGGGGGAGTTTGGGGTGGAGAAGGGGAGGAAGGGAAAGGAGGGGGTTTTGGGGTGGAGAAGAGGAGGAAGGAAAGGGGGGGTTTGGGATGGAGAAGAGGAGGAAGGAAAGGGGGGGTTTGGGGTGGAGAAGAGGAGGAAGGGAAAGGAGGGGATTTTGGGGTGGAGAAGAGGAGGAAGGAAAGGGGGGTTGGGGATGGAGAAGAGGAGGAAGGAAAGGGGGGGTTTGGGGTGGAGAAGAGAAGGAATTTGGGATGGAGAAGGGGAGGAAGGGAAAGGGGGAGTTTGGGGTGGAGAAGAGGAGGAAGGGAAAGGAGGGGATTTTGGGGTGGATGAGGGATGGAGAAGGGGAGGAAGGGAAAGGAGGGGGTTGGGATGGAGAAGAGGAGGAAGGGAAAGGGGGGGGTTTGGGGTGGAGAAGAGGAGGAATTTGGGATGGAGAAGGGGAGGAAGGGAAAGGAGCGGATTTTGGGGTGGAGAAGAGGAGGAAGGAAAGGGGGAGTTTGGGGTGGAGAAGGGGAGGGAGGGAAAGGAGGGGATTTTGGGGTGCATGAGGGATGGAGAAGGGGAGGAAGGAGAAGCAGGGGGGGTTGGGATGCAGAAGAGGAGGAAGGAAAGGGGGGGGTTTGGGGTGGAGAAGAGGAGGAATTTGGGATGGAGAAGGGGAGGAAGGGAAAGGAAGGGGGGGTTTGGGGTGGAGAAGAGGAGGAAGGAAAGGGGGGTTTGGGATGGAGAAGAGGAGGAAGGAAAGGGGGGGTTTGGGGTGGAGAAGAGAAGGAATTTGGGATGGAGAAGGGGAGGAAGGGAAAGGAGGGGATTTTGGGATGGAGAAGAGGAGGAAGGAAAGGGGGGGTTTGGGGTGGAGAAGAGGAGGAATTTGGGATGGAGAAGGGGAGGAAGGGAAAGGGGGAGTTTGGGGTGGAGAAGGGGAGGAAGGGAAAGGAGGGGATTTTGGGGTGGAGAAGAGGAGGAAGGAAAGGGGGGTTTGGGATGGAGAAGAGGAGGAATTTGGGATGGAGAAGGGGAGGAAGGGAAAGGAAGGGGGGGGTTGGGGTGGAGAAGAGGAGGAAGGAAAGGGGGGTTTGGGATGGAGAAGAGGAGGAAGGAAAGGGGGGGTTTGGGGTGGAGAAGAGAAGGAATTTGGGATGGAGAAGGGGAGGAAGGGAAAGGAGGGGATTTTGGGATGGAGAAGAGGAGGAAGGAAAGGGGGGTTTGGGATGGAGAAGAGGAGGAAGGAAAGGGGGGGTTTGGGGTGGAGAAGAGGAGGAATTTGGGATGGAGAAGGGGAGGAAGGGAAAGGGGGAGTTTGGGGTGGAGAAGGGGAGGAAGGGAAAGGAGGGGATTTTGGGGTGGAGAAGAGGAGGAAGGAAAGGGGGGGTTTGGGGTGGAGAAGGGGAGGAAGGGAAAGGAGGGGATTTTGGGGTGGAGAAGAGGAGGAAGGAAAGGGGGGGTTTGGGGTGGAGAAGGGGAGGAAGGGAAAGGAGGGGATTTTGGGGTGCATGAGGGATGGAGAAGGGGAGAAAGGAGAAGCAGGGGGGGTTGGGATGCAGAAGAGGAGGAAGGAAAGGGGGGGTTTGGGGTGGAGAAGAGGAGGAATTTGGGATGGAGAAGGGGAGGAAGGGAAAGGAGGGGATTTTGGGATGGAGAAGAGGAGGAAGGAAAGGGGGGTTTGGGATGGAGAAGGGGAGGAAGGGAAAGGAGGGGATTATGGGGTGGAGAAGAGGGGTGGAGAAGGGGAGGAAGGGAAAGGAGGGGGTTTTGGGGTGGAGGAGAGGAGGAAGGAAAGGGGAGTTTGGGGTGGAGAAGGGGAGGAAGGGAAAGGAGGGGATTTTGGGGTGGATGAGGAATGGAGAAGGGGAGGAAGGGAAAGGAGGGGGTTTTGGGGTGGATGAGGGATGGAGAAGAGGAGGAAGGAAAGGGGGGGGGTTGGGGTGGAGAAGAGGAGGAATTTGGGGTGGAGAAGGGGAGGGAGGGAAAGGAGGGGATTTTGGGGTGGATGAGGGATGGAGAAGGGGAGGAAGGGCAAGGAGGGGGGTTTTGGGGTGGAGAAGAGGAGGAAGGAAAGGGGGGTTTGGGATGGAGAAGGGGAGGAAGGGAAAGGAGGGGGGGGTTGGGGTGGATGAGGGATGGAGAAGGGGAAGAAGGGAAAGGAAGAGGGGGGCTGGGGTGGAGAAGACGAGGAATTTGGGATGGAGAAGGGGAGGAAGGGAAAGGAGGGGGGGGGTTGGGTGAAGAGGTGGAAGGGAAGGGGGAGTTTGGGGTGGAGAAGGGGAGGAAGGGAAAGGAGGGGAGTTTTGGGGTGGAGAAGAGGAGAAAGGAAAGGGGGGGT
>JAUMJJ010000931.1:0-29033 GCA_033556795.1 Tapera naevia | reverse complement strand
GGTATTCCTCTCTCGAAGGCTTACAAATACAGGCAAAGTGAGGATCTGCTCCTGCTTTCTTGAGCAGCCTTCACAGTGTTTCCCCGGCTTTCACACCACATTCCGGCTGCAAACATTACGTTGGTCCGGAGACAGCGCCTTTCTTGCCGGCTGGCTCTCTAAACTGAAACCGCTCAGAAAGCTGTCTCTGGCCGCGGTTCCACAGACATCTCGGCTGTCTGCTCCTTGCCGCTCTGAGGAGCAGTCATTTCAGATATCTAGCATCACATCACAGCGCATGCAGATGAGTCTAAAATCTTTCTCTCTTAGAAACTTGCTATTTATGAAAATTGTTTTAGCATGACTTTTCATCTTCTAACAATGTAATTAAAGGAAATATTATCAGATGATCTGCTCGTGCTTCAAGGACGAGGGATCCCTGTTTTCCAGTGTAGTCTCATCAGCCTCTGCAAACTCTTTCTACTGAAACAGCAGGCAGGGAATCCACAGCACATTCTCTGAACGGCAAGGTTTTGTGTTTCTCCAAAGGAGAGCAGAAACTAACCCCTTGATTTTAAAGAATCACAGAATGTTCTTCCATGAATCGCTGCTAGAAGAGAAAGCATTTTAGCGGCAGGCTATTCCTCTCTCGAAGGCTGACAAATACAGGCAAACAGTCGAGCTGCTTTTGCTTTCTTGCGCAGCCTTCACAGTGTAGCCCCGGCTTTCACAGTAGGCTTCAGCTGCAAACATTACGTTGTTCGGGAGACAGTGCCTTCTCTTACCGGCTAGCTCTCTAAACTGAAACCGCTCAGAAAGCTGTCTCTGCCCGCGGTTCTAAAGACATCCCGGCCGTCTTCTTCTTGCCTCCCTGACGAACAGTCATTTCAGATTTTGGGAGGAATTAACCCAGTTTGGGAGAAAAAAAACTGATTATGGGGAAAATGAAGCCAGTTTGTGGGGAAAAAGCCGTTTTTGAATATAATAAACCCAGTTATGGGGAAAATGAACCAGTAATGGGGAAAAAAAACGATTATGGGGAAAATGAACAGAGTTTGGGGGGGGGAAAACCCATTTTGTAGGGAAAGGAACACAGTTAAGGTGGAAAGAAACAGATTCTGTGGAAAATGAAATTGTAGGGAAATGAACCCAGTTTTGCTGGAATAAAACATATTTTGTGGAAAATGAGGGTTTTTTTTCTCCCCCCGACTGGATTCATTTTCCCCAAAATCGGGGTTTTTTCCTCCCAAATTGGGTTCATTTTCCCCAAAATCCTTTTTTTCCCACAAAAACTGGGTGCATTTTCACACAAATCAGGTTTTCCCCTCCAAACTGATTACATTTTCCAAAAATCTTCTATTTCCACTCCACACTGGGTTTATTTTCCCCAAAATCATTTTTTTCCCCATTACTGGATTCATTTCCCCAAAATCGGTTTTTCTCCACCAAAACTGAGTTCATTTTCCCGAAATCGTTTCCCCCCCTCCCCCCCCCCCCCAAAAAAAAACTGGCTGCATTTTCACACAAATGAGATTTTCCCCTCCAAACTGATTTCATTTTCCCCCAAATCCGGGTTTATTTCCCAATTACTGGGTTCATTTCCCCAAAATAATTTTTTCCCAAAGCACTGTTCATTTTCCCCAAAATCGATTTTTTTCCACCAAAACAGAGACCATTTACCTACAAGTTGGGTTTTCCCCCCAAACTGTGTTCATTTTCCCCCAAATTAGGGTTTTTTACAAAATTTTACAAAATTACTGGGTTAATTTTCCCCAAAATCACTTAGCCCCCCCCCCCCCCCCAAACTGGATGCATTTTCATACAAATCAGGTTTTTTCCCCCCAAAACTGGGTTAATTTTCACCATAATCAGCTTCTTTCCTCCCAAACTCGGTTCATTTCCCTACAAGTTGGTTTCCTCCGCCCAAAACTTTGTTCATTTTCCCCAAAATTCGATTTTTTTAACCCAATTACTGGGTTCATTTTCCCAAAATATTTTTTTTCCCCAAAACTGGGTTCATTTTCCGCATAATCAGCATTTTTCCTCCGAAACTAGGTTCATTTTCCACAAAATCCTTATTTCCCCCCAAAACTGGGTTTATTTTCACACAAATCAGGTTTTCCCCTCAAAACAGTATTCATTTTCCCCAAAATCTTCTATTTCCACTCCACACTTGGTTCATTTTCCCCAAAAACAGATTTTTCCCCCAAAACTGGGTCCATTTTCCCTAAATTCGGGATTTTTCCACCAAAACTCGGTTCATTTCCCTAGAAGTTGGTTTTTCCCCCCCAAACTTTGTTCATTTTCCCCAAAATTCGGTTTTTTTACCCAATTACTGGGTTCGTTTTCTCCAAAATAATTGTTTTCCCCAAAACTGGGTTCATTTTCTGCATAATCAGTTTTTCCCTCTGAAACTGGGTTCATTTTCCACAAAATTCGGGAAATGAACTGAGTTTTGGTGGAAAAAAACTGACTTTGGGGAAAATGAACCCAGTTAGGGAGGAAAAAATCCGATTTTGGGGCAAATTACCCCAATTATGGGGGAAAAAAAAAATAATTTTCGGGAAATGAACCCAGTAATTGGAAAACCCGGATTCTGGGGAAAATGAACACAGTTTGGGAGGAAAGAAGCTGATTATGGGGAAAATGAAACCAGTTTTGGGGGAAAAAAACATATTTGGTGAAAATGAACCCAGTTTTGAAGGAAAAAAAAAAGATTTTGGGGAAATAAAGCCAGTAACTGGTTCAAAAATCCATATGTTGGGGAAAATGAACACAATTTGGTGGGGAAAAACCGATATGTAGGGAAATAAACCCATTTTTGGTGGAAAAAACATATTTTGAGGAAAATGAACCCAGTTTTTTGGGGGAAAAAATTATTTCGGGGAAAATGAACCCAGTTTGGGAGGAGAGAAGCTGATTATGGGGGAAATGAACCCAGTTTGGGGGGGAAAATTATTTTGTGGAAATAAAGCCAGTAATTGGGTAAAAACCCCGGATTTTGAAGAAAAATGAACCCAGTCTGGTGGGGAAAACCCAATTTGTAGGGAAATAAACACAGTTTTGTGGAAAAAATATATTTTGGGGAAAATGAACGCAGTAATGGGGAAAAATCCTGATTTTGGGGAAAATGAACCAAGTGCGGAGTGGAAATAGAAGATTTTGAGGAAAATGAAATCAGTTTGGAGGGGACAACCTGATTTGTGTGAAAATGTACCCAGTTTTGGGGGTTAATAGGGATTTTCTGGAAAATGAACCTAGTTTTGGAGGGAAAAATCCATTTTTAAGGAAAATGAACCCAGTTTGGGGGAAAAAAATTATTTTGGGGAAAATGAACCCAGTAATCGTGTAAAAAACCCGATTTTTTTGGAAAATGAACAGAGTTTGGGGGGGGGGAACCAACTTGTAGGGAAATGAACCGAGTTTTGCTCGAAAAAAACCAACTTTGGGGAAAATCAACCCAGTTTAGGAGGGAAAAAAACGATTTTGGGGAAAATGAACCCAGTTTTGGGGGAAAAAACCCGATTTTGGGGAAATGAACCCAGTAATGGGGAAAAAACCTGATTTTGGGGAAAATGAACACTGTTTGGAGGGGAAAACTTGATTTGTGTGAAAATGCACCCAGTGTTTTGAAGACAAAAAGGATTTTGGGGAAATGAACCCAGTTTGGGAGGAGAGAAGCTGATTATGGGGAAAATGAACCCAGTTTGGGGGGGAAAAAATATTTTGTGGAAATAAAGCCAGTAATTGGGTAAAAACCCCGGATTTTGGAGAAAAATGAACCCAGTCTGGTGGGGAAAACCCAATTTGTAGGGAAATAAACCCAGTTTTGTGGAAAAAATATATTTTGGGGAAAATGAACGCAGTAATGGGGAAAAATCCTGATTTTGGGGAAAATGAACCAAGTGCGGAGTGGAAATAGAAGATTTTGAGGAAAATGAAATCAGTTTGGAGGGGACAACCTGATTTGTGTGAAAATGTACCCAGTTTTGGGGGTTAATAGGGATTTTCTGGAAAATGAACCTAGTTTTGGAGGGAAAAAAATTCTGATTATACGGAAAATGAACCCAGTTTTGGGGGAAAAATCCATTTTTAAGGAAAATGAACCCAGTTTGGGGGAAAAAAATTATTTTGGGGAAAATGAACCCAGTAATCGTGTAAAAAACCCGATTTTTTTGGAAAATGAACAGAGTTTGGGGGGGGGGGAACCAACTTGTAGGGAAATGAACCGAGTTTTGCTCGAAAAAAACCAACTTTGGGGAAAATCAACCCAGTTTAGGAGGGAAAAAAACGATTTTGGGGAAAATGAACCCAGTTTTGGGGGAAAAAACCCGATTTTGGGGAAATGAACCCAGTAATGGGGAAAAAACCTGATTTTGGGGAAAATGAACACTGTTTGGAGGGGAAAACTTGAGTTGTGTGAAAATGCACCCAGTGTTTTGAAGAAAAAAAGGATTTTGGGGAAAATGAACCCAGTTTGGGAGGAGAGAAGCTGATTATGGGGAAAATGAACCCAGTTTGGGGGGGAAAAAATATTTTGTGGAAATAAAGCCAGTAATTGGGTAAAAACCCCGGATTTTGGAGAAAAATGAACCCAGTCTGGTGGGGAAAACCCAATTTGTAGGGAAATAAACCCAGTTTTGTGGAAAAAATATATTTTGGGGAAAATGAACGCAGTAATGGGGAAAAATCCTGATTTTGGGGAAAATGAACCAAGTGCGGAGTGGAAATAGAATATTTTGAGGAAAATGAAATCAGTTTGGAGGGGACAACCTGATTTGTGTGAAAATGTACCCAGTTTTGGGGGTTAATAGGGATTTTCTGGAAAATGAACCTAGTTTCGGAGGAAAAATTCTGATTATACGGAAAATGAACACAGTTTTGGGGGAAAAAAACGTTTTTAAGGAAAATGAACCCAGTTTTTGGGGAAAAAATTATTTTGGGGAAAATGAACGCAGTAATTGGGTAAAAAAAACCCGAATTTTGGGGAAAATGAACAGAGTTGGGGGGGGGGGAAGACTTGTAGAGAAATGAACCGACTTTTGCTGTAAAAAAACCGACTTTGGGGAAAATCAACCCAGTTTGGGAGGAAAAAATCCGATTTTGGGGCAAATGAACACTGGAGGGGAAAAAAACCTGGTTTTGGGGAAAATGAACACTGGAGGGGAAAACTAGATTTGTGTGAAAATGCACCCAGTGTTTTGTGGAAAAAAAGGATTTTGGGGAAAATGAACCCAGTTTAGGAAGAAGGAAGCTGATTATGGGGAAATTAACCCAGTTTGGAGGGGATAACCCGTTTTTGATTTAAAATGAACCCAGTTTTGAGGGAAAAAAAATTTTTTGGGATATAAAGCCAGTAATTGGGGCTTCTCCAAAACAACCAGGTTTTGGAGAAAATGAACACAATTTGGTCGGGAAAACCCAATATTTAGGGAAATAAACCCAGTTTTGGTGGAAAAAAAAAACATATTTTGGGGAAAATGAACACAGTTTTGGGGGAAAAAATGGTTTTGGGGAAAATGATCCCAGTAATGGAGAAAAAATCCTGATTTTGGGGAAAATGAACCCAGTGTGGAGTGGAAATTGAAGATTTTGGGGAAAATGAAATCAGTTTGGAGGGGAAAACCTGATTTGTGTGAAAATGTACCCAGTTTTTGGGGGAGAAAAAGGATTTTGGGTAAAATGAACCCAGTGTGGAGTGGAAATAGAAGATTTTGGGTAAAATGAACACTGTTTGGAGGGGAACACCTGATTTTGGAGAAAAAGCATCCAGTTTTGGGGGGAAATAAGGATTTTGTGGAAAATGAATATAGTTTCGGAGGATAAAAACTATTTATGCAGAAAATGAATCCAGTTTTGGGTAAAAAACCCGTTTTTAAGGAAAATGAACCCAATTTTGGGGAAAAAAAATTATTTTGGGAAAATGAACCCAGTAATTGGGTAAAAAACCCGAATTTTGGGGAAAATGAACCCCGTTTGGGAGGAAAAAAACCCGATTATGGGAAAAATGAACCCAGTTTTGGGGAAAAAATTATTTTGGGGAAAATGAAATCAGTTTTGGGGAAAAAATTATTTTGGGGAAAATGAACCCAGTAATGGGGAAAAAAAATGATTTTGGGGAAAATGAACCCAGTTTTGGGGGAAAACCCCGGATTTGGGGAAAATGAACCCAGTTTTGGGGGAAAAAATGATTTTGGGGAAAATGAACCCAGTAATGGAGAAAAAATCCTGATTTTGGGGAAAATGAACCCAGTGTGGAGTGGAAATAGAAGATTTTGGGGAAAATGAAATCAGTTTGGAGGGGAACACCTGATTTTGGAGAAAAAGCATCCAGTTTTGGGGGGAAATAAGGATTTTGTGGAAAATGAATATAGTTCCGGAGGATAAAAGCTATTTATGCAGAAAATGAACCCAGTTTTGGGTAAAAAAACCCGTTTTTAAAGAAAATGAACCCAATTTTGGGAAAAAAAAAATATTTTTGGGAAAATGAACCCAGTAATTGGGTAAAAAACCCGAATTTTGGGGAAAATGAACCCCGTTTGGGAGGAAAAAAACCCGATTATGGGAAAAATGAACCCAGTTTTGGGGGAAAACCCCGGATTTGGGGAAAATGAACCCAGTTTTGGGGGAAAAAATGATTTTGGGGAAAATGAACCCAGTAATGGAGAAAAAATCCTGATTTTGGGGAAAATGAACCCAGTGTGGAGTGGAAATAGAAGATTTTGGGGAAAATGAAATCAGTTTGGAGGGGAACACCTGATTTTGGAGAAAAAGCATCCAGTTTTGGGGGGAAATAAGGATTTTGTGGAAAATGAATATAGTTCCGGAGGATAAAAGCTATTTATGCAGAAAATGAACCCAGTTTTGGGTAAAAAAACCCGTTTTTAAAGAAAATGAACCCAATTTTGGGAAAAAAAAAATATTTTTGGGAAAATGAACCCAGTAATTGGGTAAAAAACCCGAATTTTGGGGAAAATGAACCCCGTTTGGGAGGAAAAAAACCCGATTATGGGAAAAATGAACCCAGTTTTGGGGAAAAAATTATTTTGGGGAAAATGAAATCAGTTTTGGGGAAAAAATTATTTTGGGGAAAATGAACCCAGTAATGGGGAAAAAAAACTGATTTTGGGGAAAATGAACCCAGTGTTTCAGAGGAAATAGAAGATTTTGGGGAAAAAAAATCAAAAATTCACCAAAAATTTCACCAAAATCATTATTTCCCTCCCAAAACTGGATTCATTTCCCCCAAAATCAGATTTTTTCCTCCCAAACCGGGTTCATTTTCCCCAAAATCCTATTTTTCCCCCAAAACAGGGTGCATATTCACACAAATCAGGTTTTCCCCTCCTAAAACGGTTCATTTTCCACAAAAGCTTCTATTTCCACTCCACACTGGGATCATTTTCCCCATAATCAGGGTTTATTCCCAATTACTGTGTTCACTTTCTCAAAAATCCTTTTACCACCCCCCACCCCCCCCCTCAAAAATGGGTTCATTTATTTCAAAACCTAACCCCTTGATTTTAAAGAATCCTGGAATTTCCTTCCATGAATAGCTGCAAGAAGAGAAAGCTTTTTACCGGCAGGGTATTCCTCACTCGAAGGCTAACAAATACAGGCAAAGAGAGGATCTGCTCCTGCTTTCTTGAGCAGCCTTCACAGTGTTTCCCCGGCTTTCACACCACATTCCGGCTGCAAACATTACGTTGGTCCGGAGACAGCGCCTTTCTTGCCGGCTGGCTCTCTAAACTGAAACCGCTCAGAAAGCTATCTCTGGCCGCGGTTTCACAGACATCTCGGCTGTCTGCTCCTTGCCTCTCTGAGGAGCAGTCATTTCAGATATCTAGCATCACATCACAGCGCATGCAGATGAGTCTAAAATCTTTCTCTCTTAGAAACTTGCTATTTATGAAAATTGTTTTAGCATGTTTTTTCATCTTCTAACAATGTAATTAAAGGGAATATTATCAGATGATCTGCTCGTGCTTCAAGGACGAGGGATCCCTGTTTTCCAGTGTAGTCTCATCAGCCTCTGCAAACTCTTTCTACTGAAACAGCAGGCAGGGAATCCACAGCACATTCTCTGAACGGCACGGTTTTGTGTTTCTCCAAAGGAGAGCAGAAACTAACCCCTTGATTTTAAAGACTCCTGGAATGTTCTTCCATGAATCGCTGCTAGAAGAGAAAGCATTTTAGCGGCAGGCTATTCCTCTCTCGAAGGCTGACAAATACAGGCAAAGAGTCGAGCTGCTTTTGCTTTCTTGCGCAGCCTTCACAGTGTAGCGCCGGCTTTCACAGTAGGCTTCAGCTGCAAACATTACGTTGTTCGGGAGACAGTGCCTTCTCTTACCGGCTAGCTCTCTAAACTGAAGCCGGTCGGAAAGCTGCCTCTCGCCGCGGTTCTACAGACATCCCGGCGGTCTGCTGCTTGCCTCCCTGACGAACAGTCTTTTCCGATTTCTAGCAGCATAATAAAGCGCTCCCACAGCTGTCTAAACTCTTGCCTCCTACCCACCCCCGAATTTTTCTATTTTGGAAATGTTTTAGCATGACATCTAATCTCCTAACAATGTATTTAAAAGACAAATAATCGGATGATCTGTTCGTGTTCAAGGACGAGAGATCCCTTTTTTCCTGTCCATTCCCTTCAGCCTCGGCAAACTGTTTCTGCTGAAACTTGTTACAACAGCCGGCAGCGAATTCACACACATTCTCTGAACTGCACGGTTTTGTTTTTCCTCCAAGGGAGTGCAGAAACTAACCCTTTGAATTTAAAGAATCCTGGAATTTCCTTCCATGAATAGCTGCAAGAAGAGAAAGCTTTTTACCGGCAGGGTATTCCTCTCTCGAAGGCTTACAAATACAGGCAAAGTGAGGATCTGCTCCTGCTTTCTTGAGCAGCCTTCACAGTGTTTCCCCGGCTTTCACACCACATTCCGGCTGCAAACATTACGTTGGTCCGGAGACAGCGCCTTTCTTGCCGGCTGGCTCTCTAAACTGAAACCGCTCAGAAAGCTGTCTCTGGCCGCGGTTTCACAGACATCTCGGCTGTCTGCTCCTTGCCGCTCTGAGGAGCAGTCATTTCAGATATCTAGCATCACATCACAGTGCATGCAGATGAGTCTAAAATCTTTCTTAGAAACTTGCTATTTATGAAAATTGTTTTAGCATGACTTTTCATCTTCTAACAATGTAATTAAAGGGAATATTATCAGATGATCTGCTCGTGCTTCAAGGACGAGGGATCCCTGTTTTCCAGTGTAGTCTCATCAGCCTCTGCAAACTCTTTCTACTGAAACAGCAGGCAGGGAATCCACAGCACATTCTCTGAACGGCACGGTTTTGTGTTTCTCCAAAGGAGAGCAGAAACTAACCCCTTGATTTTAAAGAATCACAGAATGTTCTTCCATGAATCGCTGCTAGAAGAGAAAGCATTTTAGCGGCTGGCTATTCCTCTCTCGAAGGCTGACAAATACAGGCAAAGAGTCGAGCTGCTTTTGCTTTCTTGCGCAGCCTTCACAGTGTAGCCCCGGCTTTCACAGTAGGCTTCAGCTGCAAACATTACGTTGTTCGGGAGACAGTGCCTTCTCTTACCGGCTAGCTCTCTAAACTGAAGCCGGTCGGAAAGCTGCCTCTCGCCGCGGTTCTACAGACATCCCGGCGGTCTGCTGCTTGCCTCCCTGACGAACAGTCTTTTCCGATTTCTAGCAGCATATTAAAGCGCGCCCACAGCAGTCTAAAATCTTGCCTCCTACCCACCCCCGACTTTTCTATTTTGGAAATGTTTTAGCATGACATCTAATCTCCTAACAATGTATTTAGAAAACAAATAATCGGATGATCTGTTCGTGTTCAAGGACGAGAGATCCCTTTTTTCCTGTCCATTCCCTTCAGCCTCGGCAAACTGTTTCTGCTGAAACTTGTTACAACAGCCGGCAGCGAATTCACACACATTCTCTGAACTGCACGGTTTTGTTTTTCCTCCAAGGGAGTGCAGAAACTAACCCTTTGAATTTAAAGAATCCTGGAATTTCCTTCCATGAATAGCTGCCAGAAGAGAAAGCTTTTTACCGGCAGGGTATTCCTCTCTCGAAGGCTTACAAATACAGGCAAAGTGAGGATCTGCTCCTGCTTTCTTGAGCAGCCTTCACAGTGTTTCCCCGGCTTTCACACCACATTCCGGCTGCAAACATTACGTTGGTCCGGAGACAGCGCCTTTCTTGCCGGCTGGCTCTCTAAACTGAAACCGCTCAGAAAGCTGTCTCTGGCCGCGGTTCCACAGACATCTCGGCTGTCTGCTCCTTGCCGCTCTGAGGAGCAGTCATTTCAGATATCTAGCATCACATCACAGCGTATGCAGATGAGTCTAAAATTTTTCTCTCTTAGAAACTTGCTATTTATGAAAATTGTTTTAGCATGACTTTTCATCTTCTAACAATGTAATTAAAGGGAATATTATCAGATGATCTGCTCGTGCTTCAAGGACGAGGGATCCCTGTTTTCCAGTGTAGTCTCATCAGCCTCTGCAAACTCTTTCTACTGAAACAGCAGGCAGGGAATCCACAGCACATTCTCTGAACGGCAAGGTTTTGTGTTTCTCCAAAGGAGAGCAGAAACTAACCCCTTGATTTTAAAGAATCACAGAATGTTCTTCCATGAATCGCTGCTAGAAGAGAAAGCATTTTAGCGGCAGGCTATTCCTCTCTCGAAGGCTGACAAATACAGGCAAAGAGTCGAGCTGCTTTTGCTTTCTTGCGCAGCCTTCACAGTGTAGCCCCGGCTTTCACAGTAGGCTTCAGCTTCAAACATTACGTTGTTCGGGAGACAGTGCCTTCTCTTACCGGCTAGCTCTCTAAACTGAAACCGCTCAGAAAGCTGTCTCTGCCCGCGGTTCTAAAGACATCCCGGCCGTCTTCTTCTTGCCTCCCTGACGAACAGTCATTTCAGATTTTGGGAGGAATTAACCCAGTTTGGGAGAAAAAAAACTGATTATGGGGAAAATGAAGCCAGTTTGTGGGGAAAAAGCCGTTTTTGAATATAATAAACCCAGTTATGGGGAAAATGAACCAGTAATGGGAAAAAAAACGATTATGGGGAAAATGAACAGAGTTTGGGGGGGGGAAAACCCATTTTGTAGGGAAAGGAACACAGTTAAGGTGGAAAGAAACAGATTCTGTGGAAAATGAAATTGTAGGGAAATGAACCCAGTTTTGCTGGAATAAAACATATTTTGTGGAAAATGAGGGTTTTTTTCTCCCCCCGACTGGATTCATTTTCCCCAAAATCGGGGTTTTTTCCTCCCAAATTGGGTTCATTTTCCCCAAAATCCTTTTTTTCCCACAAAAACTGGGTGCATTTTCACACAAATCAGGTTTTCCCCTCCAAACTGATTACATTTTCCAAAAATCTTCTATTTCCACTCCACACTGGGTTTATTTTCCCCAAAATCATTTTTTTCCCCATTACTGGATTCATTTCCCCAAAATCGGTTTTTCTCCACCAAAACTGAGTTCATTTTCCCGAAATCGTTTCCCCCCCTCCCCCCCCCCCCCCCCCCAAAAAAAAACTGGCTGCATTTTCACACAAATGAGATTTTCCCCTCCAAACTGATTTCATTTTCCCCCAAATCCGGGTTTATTTCCCAATTACTGGGTTCATTTCCCCAAAATAATTTTTTCCCAAAGCACTGTTCATTTTCCCCAAAATCGATTTTTTTCCACCAAAATAGAGACCATTTACCTACAAGTTGGGTTTTCCCCCCAAACTGTGTTCATTTTCCCCCAAATTAGGGTTTTTTACAAAATTTTAGAAAATTACTGGGTTAATTTTCCCCAAAATCACTTAGCCCCCCCCCCCCCCCCCCAAACTGGATGCATTTTCATACAAATCAGGTTTTTTCCCCCAAAACTGGGTTAATTTTCACCATAATCAGCTTCTTTCCTCCCAAACTCGGTTCATTTCCCTACAAGTTGGTTTCCTCCGCCCAAAACTTTGTTCATTTTCCCCAAAATTCGATTTTTTTAACCCAATTACTGGGTTCATTTTCCCAAAATATTTTTTTTCCCCAAAACTGGGTTCATTTTCCGCATAATCAGCATTTTTCCTCCGAAACTAGGTTCATTTTCCACAAAATCCTTATTTCCCCCCAAAACTGGGTTTATTTTCACACAAATCAGGTTTTCCCCTCAAAACAGTATTCATTTTCCCCAAAATCTTCTATTTCCACTCCACACTTGGTTCATTTTCCCCAAAAACAGATTTTTCCCCCAAAACTGGGTCCATTTTCCCTAAATTCGGGATTTTTCCACCAAAACTCGGTTCATTTCCCTAGAAGTTGGTTTTTCCCCCCCAAACTTTGTTCATTTTCCCCAAAATTCGGTTTTTTTACCCAATTACTGGGTTCGTTTTCTCCAAAATAATTGTTTTCCCCAAAACTGGGTTCATTTTCTGCATAATCAGTTTTTCCCTCTGAAACTGGGTTCATTTTCCACAAAATTCGGGAAATGAACTGAGTTTTGGTGGAAAAAAACTGACTTTGGGGAAAATGAACCCAGTTAGGGAGGAAAAAATCCGATTTTGGGGCAAATTACCCCAATTATGGGGGAAAAAAAAAATAATTTTCGGGAAATGAACCCAGTAATTGGAAAACCCGGATTCTGGGGAAAATGAACACAGTTTGGGAGGAAAGAAGCTGATTATGGGGAAAATGAAACCAGTTTTGGGGGAAAAAAACATATTTGGTGAAAATGAACCCAGTTTTGAAGGAAAAAAAAAAAGATTTTGGGGAAATAAAGCCAGTAACTGGTTCAAAAATCCATATGTTGGGGAAAATGAACACAATTTGGTGGGGAAAAACCGATATGTAGGGAAATAAACCCATTTTTGGTGGAAAAAACATATTTTGAGGAAAATGAACCCAGTTTTTTGGGGGAAAAAATTATTTTGGGGAAAATGAACCCAGTTTGGGAGGAGAGAAGCTGATTATGGGGGAAATGAACCCAGTTTGGGGGGGAAAATTATTTTGTGGAAATAAAGCCAGTAATTGGGTAAAAACCCCGGATTTTGAAGAAAAATGAACCCAGTCTGGTGGGGAAAACCCAATTTGTAAGGAAATAAACACAGTTTTGTGGAAAAAATATATTTTGGGGAAAATGAACGCAGTAATGGGGAAAAATCCTGATTTTGGGGAAAATGAACCAAGTGCGGAGTGGAAATAGAAGATTTTGAGGAAAATGAAATCAGTTTGGAGGGGACAACCTGATTTGTGTGAAAATGTACCCAGTTTTGGGGGTTAATAGGGATTTTCTGGAAAATGAACCTAGTTTTGGAGGGAAAAATCCATTTTTAAGGAAAATGAACCCAGTTTGGGGGAAAAAAATTATTTTGGGGAAAATGAACCCAGTAATCGTGTAAAAAACCCGATTTTTTTGGAAAATGAACAGAGTTTGGGGGGGGGGAACCAACTTGTAGGGAAATGAACCGAGTTTTGCTCGAAAAAAACCAACTTTGGGGAAAATCAACCCAGTTTAGGAGGGAAAAAAACGATTTTGGGGAAAATGAACCCAGTTTTGGGGGAAAAAACCCGATTTTGGGGAAATGAACCCAGTAATGGGGAAAAAACCTGATTTTGGGGAAAATGAACACTGTTTGGAGGGGAAAACTTGATTTGTGTGAAAATGCACCCTGTGTTTTGAAGACAAAAAGGATTTTGGGGAAATGAACCCAGTTTGGGAGGAGAGAAGCTGATTATGGGGAAAATGAACCCAGTTTGGGGGGGAAAAAATATTTTGTGGAAATAAAGCCAGTAATTGGGTAAAAACCCCGGATTTTGGAGAAAAATGAACCCAGTCTGGTGGGGAAAACCCAATTTGTAGGGAAATAAACCCAGTTTTGTGGAAAAAATATATTTTGGGGAAAATGAACGCAGTAATGGGGAAAAATCCTGATTTTGGGGAAAATGAACCAAGTGCGGAGTGGAAATAGAAGATTTTGAGGAAAATGAAATCAGTTTGGAGGGGACAACCTGATTTGTGTGAAAATGTACCCAGTTTTGGGGGTTAATAGGGATTTTCTGGAAAATGAACCTAGTTTTGGAGGGAAAAAAATTCTGATTATACGGAAAATGAACCCAGTTTTGGGGGAAAAATCCATTTTTAAGGAAAATGAACCCAGTTTGGGGGAAAAAAATTATTTTGGGGAAAATGAACCCAGTAATCGTGTAAAAAACCCGATTTTTTTGGAAAATGAACAGAGTTTGGGGGGGGGGGGGAACCAACTTGTATGGAAATGAACCGAGTTTTGCTCGAAAAAAACCAACTTTGGGGAAAATCAACCCAGTTTAGGAGGGAAAAAAACGATTTTGGGGAAAATGAACCCAGTTTTGGGGGAAAAAACCCGATTTTGGGGAAATGAACCCAGTAATGGGGAAAAAACCTGATTTTGGGGAAAATGAACACTGTTTGGAGGGGAAAACTTGAGTTGTGTGAAAATGCACCCAGTGTTTTGAAGAAAAAAAGGATTTTGGGGAAAATGAACCCAGTTTGGGAGGAGAGAAGCTGATTATGGGGAAAATGAACCCAGTTTGGGGTGGAAAAAATATTTTGTGGAAATAAAGCCAGTAATTGGGTAAAAACCCCGGATTTTGGAGAAAAATGAACCCAGTCTGGTGGGGAAAACCCAATTTGTAGGGAAATAAACCCAGTTTTGTGGAAAAAATATATTTTGGGGAAAATGAACGCAGTAATGGGGAAAAATCCTGATTTTGGGGAAAATGAACCAAGTGCGGAGTGGAAATAGAATATTTTGAGGAAAATGAAATCAGTTTGGAGGGGACAACCTGATTTGTGTGAAAATGTACCCAGTTTTGGGGGGGGGGGGGAGGATTTTGTGGAAAATGAACCTAGTTTTGGAGGAAAAAATCTGATTATGCGGAAAATGAACCCCTTTTGGGGGGAAAAATGATTTTGGGGGAAATGAACGCAGTAATTGGGTAAAAAACTCTAATTTGGGGGAAAATGGAACCAGTTTGGTAGGGAAAACCAAATTTGTAGGGAAGTGAACCCATTTTTGGTGGAAAAAACCATATTTTGGGGAAAATGGACACAGTTTTGGGGGGAAAAAATGATTTTGGGGAAAATGAACCCAGTAATGGGGAAAAAAATGATTTTGGGGAAAATGAACCCAGTGTGGAATGGAAATAGAAGATTTTGGGGAAAATGAAATCAGATAGGAGGGGAAAACCTGATTTTTGTGAAAATGAACTGAGTTTTGGGGGGAAATAAGGATTTTATGTAAAATGAACCTATTTTCGGAGGAAAAAAGCTGATTATGTGGAAAATGAACCCAGTTTTGCGGAAAAACCTGTTTTCAAGGAAAATGAACCCAGTTTTGGGGAAAAAAATGATTTTGGGGAAAATGAACCCAGTGATCGGGTAAAAAACCCGGATTTTGGGGAAAATGAACACAGTTTGTTGGGGAAAACCTAATATGTAGGGAAATAAACCCATTTTTGGTGGAAAAAACATATTTTGAGGAAAATGAACCCAGTTTTTTTGGGGAAAAAATTATTTTGGGGAAAATGAACCCAGTTTGGGAGGAGAGAAGCTGATTATGGGGGAAATGAACCCAGTTTGGGGGGGAAAAAATATTTTGTGGAAATAAAGCCAGTAATTGGGTAAAAACCCCGGATTTTGGAGAAAAATGAACCCAGTCTGGTGGGGAAAACCCTATTTGTAGGGAAATAAACCCAGTTTTGTGGAAAAAATATATTTTGGGGAAAATGAACGCAGTAATGGGGAAAAATCCTGATTTTGGGGAAAATGAACCAAGTGCGGAGTGGAAATAGAAGATTTTGAGGAAAATGAAATCAGTTTGGAGGGGACAACCTGATTTGTGTGAAAATGTACCCAGTTTTGGGGGTTAATAGGGATTTTCTGGAAAATGAACCTAGTTTTGGAGGGAAAAATCCATTTTTAAGGAAAATGAACCCAGTTTGGGGGAAAAAAATTATTTTGGGGAAAATGAACCCAGTAATCGTGTAAAAAACCCGATTTTTTTGGAAAATGAACAGAGTTTGGGGGGGGGGGAACCAACTTGTAGGGAAATGAACCGAGTTTTGCTCGAAAAAAACCAACTTTGGGGAAAATCAACCCAGTTTAGGAGGGAAAAAAACGATTTTGGGGAAAATGAACCCAGTTTTGGGGGAAAAAAACCCGATTTTGGGGAAATGAACCCAGTAATGGGGAAAAAAAATGATTTTGGGGAAAATGAACACTGTTTGGAGGGGAAAACTTGATTTGTGTGAAAATGCGCCCAGTGTTTTGAAGAAAAAAAGGATTTTGGGGAAAATGAACCCAGTTTGGGAGGAGAGAAGCTGATTATGGGGAAAATGAACCCAGTTTGGGGGGGAAAAAATATTTTGTGGAAATAAAGCCAGTAATTGGGTAAAAACCCCGGATTTTGGAGAAAAATGAACCCAGTCTGGTGGGGAAAACCCAATTTGTAGGGAAATAAACCCAGTTTTGTGGAAAAAATATATTTTGGGGAAAATGAACGCAGTAATGGGGAAAAATCCTGATTTTGGGGAAAATGAACCAAGTGCGGAGTGGAAATAGAATATTTTGAGGAAAATGAAATCAGTTTGGAGGGGACAACCTGATTTGTGTGAAAATGTACCCCAGTTTTGGGGGGGGGGGGGAAGGATTTTGTGGAAAAATGAACCTAGTTTTGGAGGAAAAAATCTGATTATGCGGAAAATGAACCCCTTTTGGGGGGAAAAATGATTTTGGGGGAAATGAACGCAGTAATTGGGTAAAAAAACTCTAATTTGGGGGGAAAATGGAACCAGTTTGGTAGGGAAAACCAAATTTGTAGGGAAGTGAACCCATTTTTGGTGGAAAAAACCATATTTTGGGGAAAATGGACACAGTTTTGGGGGGAAAAAATGATTTTGGGGAAAATGAACCCAGTAATGGGGAAAAAAATGATTTTGGGGAAAATGAACCCAGTGTGGAATGGAAATAGAAGATTTTGGGGAAAATGAAATCAGATAGGAGGGGAAAACCTGATTTTTGTGAAAATGAACTGAGTTTTGGGGGGAAATAAGGATTTTATGTAAAATGAACCTATTTTCGGAGGAAAAAAGCTGATTATGTGGAAAATGAACCCAGTTTTGCAGAAAAACCTGTTTTCAAGGAAAAATGAACCCAGTTTTGGGGAAAAAAATGATTTTGGGGGAAAATGAACCCAGTGATCGGGTAAAAAACCCGGATTTTGGGAAAATGAACACAGTTTGTTGGGGAAAACCTAATATGTAGGGAAATAAACCCAGTTTTGGTGGAAAAAACATATTTTGGGGAAAATGAACCCAGTTTTGGGGTAAAAAAATGATTTTTGGAAAAATTAACCCACTTTGTGAGAAAAAAACCCTGATTTTGGAGAAAATGAACCCAGCAATGGGGGAAAAATCCTGATTTTGGGGAAAATGAACCAAGTGCGGAGTGGAAATAGAAGGTTTTGAGGAAAATGAAATCAGTTTGGACGGGACAACCTGATTTGTGTGAAAATGTACCCAGTTTTGGGGGTTAATAGGGATTTTGCGGAAAATGAACCTAGTTTCGGAGGAAAAATTCTGATTATACGGAAAATGAACACAGTTTTGGGGGAAAAAAACGTTTTTAAGGAAAATGAACCCAGTTTTTGGGGAAAAAATTATTTTGGGGGAAAATGAACGCAGTAATTGGGTAAAAAAAACCCGAATTTTGGGGAAAATCAGCAGAGTTGGGGGGGGGGGAAGACTTGTAGAGAAATGAACCGACTTTTGCTGTAAAAAAAACCGACTTTGGGGAAAATCAACCCAGTTTGGGATGAAAAAATCCGATTTTGGGGCAAATGAACACTGGAGGGGAAAAAAACCTGGTTTTGGGGAAAATGAACACTGGAGGGGAAAACTAGATTTGTGTGAAAATGCACCCAGTGTTTTGTGGAAAAAAAGGATTTTGGGGAAAATGAACCCAGTTTAGGAAGAAGGAAGCTGATTATGGGGAAAATTAACCCAGTTTGGAGGGGATAACCCGTTTTTGATTTAAAATGAACCCAGTTTTGAGGGAAAAAAAAATTTTTTGGGATATAAAGCCAGTAATTGGGGCTTCTCCAAAACAACCAGGTTTTGGAGAAAATGAACACAATTTGGTCGGGGAAAACCCAATATTTAGGGAAATAAACCCAGTTTTGGTGGAAAAAAAAAACATATTTTGGGGAAAATGAACACAGTTTTGGGGGAAAAAATGGTTTTGGGGAAAATGATCCCAGTAATGGAGAAAAAATCCTGATTTTGGGGAAAAGGAACCCAGTGTGGAGTGGAAATTGAAGATTTTGGGGAAAATGAAATCAGTTTGGAGGGGAAAACCTGATTTGTGTGAAAATGTACCCAGTTTTTGGGGGAGAAAAAGGATTTTGGGTAAAATGAACCCAGTGTGGAGTGGAAATAGAAGATTTTGGGTAAAATGAACACTGTTTGGAGGGGAACACCTGATTTTGGAGAAAAAGCATCCAGTTTTGGGGGGAAATAAGGATTTTGTGGAAAATGAATATAGTTCCGGAGGATAAAAGCTATTTATGCAGAAAATGAACCCAGTTTTGGGTAAAAAAACCCGTTTTTAAAGAAAATGAACCCAATTTTGGGAAAAAAAAAATATTTTTGGGAAAATGAACCCAGTAATTGGGTAAAAAACCCGAATTTTGGGGGAAAATGAACCCCGTTTGGGAGGAAAAAAACCCGATTATGGGAAAAATGAACCCAGTTTTGGGGGAAAAAATTATTTTGGGGAAAATGAAATCAGTTTTGGGGAAAAAAATTATTTTGGGGAAAATGAACCCAGTAATGGGGAAAAAAACCTGATTTTGGGGAAAATGAACCCAGTGTTTCAGAGGAAATAGAAGATTTTGGGGAAAAAAAATCAAAAATTCACCAAAAATTTCACCAAAATCATTATTTCCCTCCCAAAACTGGATTCATTTCCCCCAAAATCAGATTTTTTCCTCCCAAACCGGGTTCATTTTCCCCAAAATCCTATTTTTCCCCCAAAACAGGGTGCATATTCACACAAATCAGGAATTCCCCTCCTAAAACGGTTCATTTTCCACAAAAGCTTCTATTTCCACTCCACACTGGGTTCATTTTCCCCATAATCAGGGTTTATTCCCAATTACTGTGTTCACTTTCTCAAAAATCCTTTTTGAGAAACCCCCCCCCCCCCCCCCCCTCAAAAATGGGTTCATTTATTTCAAAACCTAACCCCTTGATTTTAAAGAATCCTGGAATTTCCTTCCATGAATAGCTGCAAGAAGAGAAAGCTTTTTACCGGCAGGGTATTCCTCACTCGAAGGCTAACAAATACAGGCAAAGTGAGGATCTGCTCCTGCTTTCTTGAGCAGCCTTCACAGTGTTTCCCCGGCTTTCACACCACATTCCGGCTGCAAACATTACGTTGGTCCGGAGACAGCGTATTCTCTTGCCGGCTGGCTCTCTAAACTGAAACCGCTCAGAAAGCTATCTCTGGCCGCGGTTTCACAGACATCTCGGCTGTCTGCTCCTTGCCTCTCTGAGGAGCAGTCATTTCAGATATCTAGCATCACATCACAGCGCATGCAGATGAGTCTAAAATCTTTCTCTCTTAGAAACTTGCTATTTATGAAAATTGTTTTAGCATGACTTTTCATCTTCTAACAATGTAATTAAAGGGAATATTATCAGATGATCTGCTCGTGCTTCAAGGACGAGGGATCCCTGTTTTCCAGTGTAGTCTCATCAGCCTCTGCAAACTCTTTCTACTGAAACAGCAGGCAGGGAATCCACAGCACATTCTCTGAACGGCACGGTTTTGTGTTTCTCCAAAGGAGAGCAGAAACTAACCCCTTGATTTTAAAGAATCACAGAATGTTCTTCCATGAATCGCTGCTAGAAGAGAAAGCATTTTAGCGGCAGGCTATTCCTCTCTCGAAGGCTGACAAATACAGGCAAAGAGTCGAGCTGCTTTTGCTTTCTTGCGCAGCCTTCACAGTGTAGCCCCGGCTTTCACAGTAGGCTTCAGCTGCAAACATTACGTTGTTCGGGAGACAGTGCCTTCTCTTACCGGCTAGCTCTCTAAACTGAAGCCGGTCGGAAAGCTGCCTCTCGCCGCGGTTCTACAGACATCCCGGCGGTCTGCTGCTTGCCTCCCTGACGAACAGTCTTTTCCGATTTCTAGCAGCATAATAAAGCGCTCCCACAGCTGTCTAAACTCTTGCCTCCTACCCACCCCCGAATTTTTCTATTTTGGAAATGTTTTAGCATGACATCTAATCTCCTAACAATGTATTTAAAAGACAAATAATCGGATGATCTGTTCGTGTTCAAGGACGAGAGATCCCTTTTTTCCTGTCCATTCCCTTCAGCCTCGGCAAACTGTTTCTGCTGAAACTTGTTACAACAGCCGGCAGCGAATTCACACACATTCTCTGAACTGCACGGTTTTGTTTTTCCTCCAAGGGAGTGCAGAACTAACCCTTTGAATTTAAAGAATCCTGGAATTTCCTTCCATGAATAGCTGCCAGAAGAGAAAGCTTTTTACCGGCAGGGTATTCCTCTCTCGAAGGCTTACAAATACAGGCAAAGTGAGGATCTGCTCCTGCTTTCTTGAGCAGCCTTCACAGTGTTTCCCCGGCTTTCACACCACATTCCGGCTGCAAACATTACGTTGGTCCGGAGACAGCGCCTTTCTTGCCGGCTGGCTCTCTAAACTGAAACCGCTCAGAAAGCTGTCTCTGGCCGCGGTTCCACAGACATCTCGGCTGTCTGCTCCTTGCCGCTCTGAGGAGCAGTCATTTCAGATATCTAGCATCACATCACAGCGCATGCAGATGAGTCTAAAATCTTTCTCTCTTAGAAACTTGCTATTTATGAAAATTGTTTTAGCATGACTTTTCATCTTCTAACAATGTAATTAAAGGGAATATTATCAGATGATCTGCTCGTGCTTCAAGGACGAGGGATCCCTGTTTTCCAGTGTAGTCTCATCAGCCTCTGCAAACTCTTTCTACTGAAACAGCAGGCAGGGAATCCACAGCACATTCTCTGAACGGCACGGTTTTGTGTTTCTCCAAAGGAGAGCAGAAACTAACCCTTGATTTTAAAGACTCCTGGAATGTTCTTCCATGAATCGCTGCTAGAAGAGAAAGCATTTTAGCGGCAGGCTATTCCTCTCTCGAAGGCTGACAAATACAGGCAAAGAGTCGAGCTGCTTTTGCTTTCTTGCGCAGCCTTCACAGTGTAGCCCCGGCTTTCACAGTAGGCTTCAGCTGCAAACATTACGTTGTTCGGGAGACAGTGCCTTCTCTTACCGGCTAGCTCTCTAAACTGAAGCCGGTCGGAAAGCTGCCTCTCGCCGCGGTTCTACAGACATCCCGGCGGTCTGCTGCTTGCCCTCCCTGACGAACAGTCTTTTCCGATTTCTAGCAGCATATTAAAGCGCGCCCACAGCAGTCTAAAATCTTGCCTCCTACCCACCCCCGACTTTTCTATTTTGGAAATGTTTTAGCATGACATCTAATCTCCTAACAATGTATTTAGAAAACAAATAATCGGATGATCTGTTCGTGTTCAAGGACGAGAGATCCCTTTTTTCCTGTCCATTCCCTTCAGCCTCGGCAAACTGTTTCTGCTGAAACTTGTTACAACAGCCGGCAGCGAATTCACACACATTCTCTGAACTGCAGGGTTTTGTTTTTCCTCCAAGGGAGTGCAGAAACTAACCCTTTGAATTTAAAGAATCCTGGAATTTCCTTCCATGAATAGCTGCCAGAAGAGAAAGCTTTTTACCGGCAGGGTATTCCTCTCTCGAAGGCTTACAAATACAGGCAAAGTGAGGATCTGCTCCTGCTTTCTTGAGCAGCCTTCACAGTGTTTCCCCGGCTTTCACACCACATTCCGGCTGCAAACATTACGTTGGTCCGGAGACAGCGCCTTTCTTGCCGGCTGGCTCTCTAAACTGAAACCGCTCAGAAAGCTGTCTCTGCCCGCGGTTCTAAAGACATCCCGGCGGTCTTCTTCTTGCCTCCCTGACGAACAGTCATTTCAGATTTTGGGAGGAATTAACCCAGTTTGGGAGAAAAAAACTGATTATGGGGAAAATGAAACCAGTTTGTGGGGAAAAAGCCGTTTTTGAATATAATAAACCCAGTTATGGGGAAAATGAACCAGTAATGGGGAAAAAACCGATTATGGGGAAAATGAACAGAGTTTGGGGGGGGGGGAAAACCCATTTTGTAGGGAAAGGAACACAGTTAAGGTGGAAAGAAACAGATTCTGTGGAAAATGAAATTGTAGGGAAATGAACCCAGTTTTGCTGGAATAAAACATATTTTGTGGAAAATGAGGGTTTTTTTTCTCCCCCCGACTGGATTCATTTTCCCCAAAATCGGGTTTTTTTCCTCCCAAATTGGGTTCATTTTCCCCAAAATCCTTTTTTTCCCACAAAAACTGGGTGCATTTTCACACAAATCAGGTTTTCCGCTCCAAACTGATTACATTTTCCAAAAATCTTCTATTTCCCACTCCACACTGGGTTTATTTTCCCCAAAATCATTTTTTTCCCCCATTACTGGATTCATTTCCCCAAAATCGGTTTTTCTCCACCAAAACTGAGTTCATTTTCCCGAAATCGTTTCCCCCCCCCTCCCGCCCTCCCCCCAAAAAAAAACTGGCTGCATTTTCACACAAATGAGATTTTCCCCTCCAAACTGATTTCATTTTCCCCCAAATCCGGGTTTATTTCCCAATTACTGGGTTCATTTCCCCAAAATAATTTTTTCCCAAAGCACTGTTCATTTTCCCCAAAATCGATTTTTTTCCACCAAAACAGAGACCATTTACCTACAAGTTGGGTTTTCCCCCCAAACTGTGTTCATTTTCCCCCAAATTAGGGTTTTTTACAAAATTTTACAAAATTACTGGGTTAATTTTCCCCAAAATCACTTCGCCCCCCCCCCCCCCCCCCCCCCAAACTGGATGCATTTTCATACAAATCAGGTTTTTTCCCCCCAAAACTGGGTTAATTTTCACCATAATCAGCTTCTTTCCTCCCAAACTCGGTTCATTTCCCTACAAGTTGGTTTCCTCCGCCCAAAACTTTGTTCATTTTCCCCAAAATTCGATTTTTTTAACCCAATTACTGGGTTCATTTTCCCAAAATATTTTTTTTCCCCAAAACTGGGTTCATTTTCCTTAAAAACGGGTTTTTCTGCCAAAACTGGGTTCATTTTCCGCATAATCAGCATTTTTCCTCCGAAACTAGGTTCATTTTCCACAAAATCCTTATTTCCCCCCAAAACTGGGTTTATTTTCACACAAATCAGGTTTTCCCCTCAAAACAGTATTCATTTTCCCCAAAATCTTCTATTTCCACTCCACACTTGGTTCATTTTCCCCAAAAACAGATTTTTCCCCCAAAACTGGGTCCATTTTCCCTAAATTCGGGATTTTTCCACCAAAACTCGGTTCATTTCCCTAGAAGTTGGTTTTTCCCCCCCAAACTTTGTTCATTTTCCCCAAAATTCGGTTTTTTTACCCAATTACTGGGTTCGTTTTCTCCAAAATAATTGTTTTCCCCCAAAACTGGGTTAATTTTCTGCATAATCAGTTTTTCCTCTGAAACTGGGTTCATTTTCCCACAAAATTCGGGAAATGAACTGAGTTTTGGTGGAAAAAAACTGACTTTGGGGAAAATGAACCCAGTTAGGGAGGAAAAAATCCGATTTTGGGGCAAATTACCCCAATTATGGGGGAAAAAAAAAATAATTTTCGGGAAATGAACCCAGTAATTGGAAAACCCGGATTCTGGGGAAAATGAACACAGTTTGGGAGGAAAGAAGCTGATTATGGGGAAAATGAAACCAGTTTTGGGGGAAAAAAACATATTTGGTGAAAATGAACCCAGTTTTGAAGGAAAAAAAAAGATTTTGGGGAAATAAAGCCAGTAACTGGTTCAAAAATCCATATGTTGGGGAAAATGAACACAATTTGGTGGGGAAAAACCGATATGTAGGGAAATAAACCCATTTTTGGTGGAAAAAACATATTTTGAGGAAAATGAACCCAGTTTTTTAAGGGAAAAAATTATTTTGGGGAAAATGAACCCAGTTTGGGAGGAGAGAGCTGATTATGGGGGAAATGAACCCAGTTTGGGGGGGAAAATTATTTTGTGGAAATAAAGCCAGTAATTGGGTAAAAACCCCGGATTTTGAAGAAAAATGAACCCAGTCTGGTGGGGAAAACCCAATTTGTAAGGAAATAAACACAGTTTTGTGGAAAAAATATATTTGGGGAAAATGAACGCAGTAATGGGGAAAAATCCTGATTTTGGGGAAAATGAACCAAGTGCGGAGTGGAAATAGAAGATTTTGAGGAAAATGAAATCAGTTTGGAGGGGACAACCTGATTTGTGTGAAAATGTACCCAGTTTTGGGGGTTAATAGGGATTTTCTGGAAAATGAACCTAGTTTTGGAGGGAAAAATCCATTTTTAAGGAAAATGAACCCAGTTTGGGGGAAAAAAATTATTTTGGGGAAAATGAACCCAGTAATCGTGTAAAAAACCCGATTTTTTGGAAAATGAACAGAGTTTGGGGGGGGGGAACCAACTTGTAGGGAAATGAACCGAGTTTTGCTCGAAAAAAACCAACTTTGGGGAAAATCAACCCAGTTTAGGAGGGAAAAAAAACGATTTTGGGGAAAATGAACCCAGTTTTGGGGGCAAAAAACCCGATTTTGGGGAAATGAACCCAGTAATGGGGAAAAAACCTGATTTTGGGGAAAATGAACACTGTTTGGAAAACTTGATTTGTGTGAAAATGCACCCAGTGTTTTGAAGACAAAAAGGATTTTGGGGAAATGAACCCAGTTTGGGAGGAGAGAAGCTGATTATGGGGAAAATGAACCCAGTTTGGGGGGGAAAAATATTTTGTGAAATAAAGCCAGTAATGGGTAAAAACCCGGATTTTGGAGAAAAATGAACCCAGTCTGGTGGGGAAAACCCAATTTGTAGGGAAATAAACCCAGTTTTGTGGAAAAATATATTTGGGGAAAATGAACGCAGTAATGGGGAAAAATCCTGATTTTGGGGAAAATGAACCAAGTGCGGAGTGGAAATAGAAGATTTTGAGGAAAATGAAATCAGTTTGGAGGGGACAACCTGATTTGTGTGAAAATGTACCCAGTTTTGGGGGTTAATAGGGATTTTCTGGAAAATGAACCTAGTTTTGGAGGGAAAAAAATTCTGATTATACGGAAAATGAACCCAGTTTTGGGGGAAAAATCCATTTTTAAGAAAATGAACCCAGTTTGGGGGAAAAAAAATTATTTTGGGGAAAATGAACCCAGTAATCGTGTAAAAAACCCGATTTTTTGGAAAATGAACAGAGTTTGGGGGGGGGGGGGGGGAACCACTTGTATGGAAATGAACCGAGTTTTGCTCGAAAAAAACCAACTTTGGGGGAAAATCAACCCAGTTTAGGAGGGAAAAAAACGATTTTGGGGAAAATGAACCCAGTTTTGGGGGAAAAAACCCGATTTTGGGGAAATGAACCCAGTAATGGGGAAAAAACCTGATTTTGGGGAAAATGAACACTGTTTGGAGGGGAAAAACTTGAGTTGTGTGAAAATGCACCCAGTGTTTTGAAGAAAAAAAGGATTTTGGGGAAAATGAACCCAGTTTGGGAGGAGAGAAGCTGATTATGGGGAAAATGAACCCAGTTTGGGGTGGAAAAAATATTTTGTGGAAATAAAGCCAGCAATTGGGTAAAAACCCCGGATTTGGAGAAAAATGAACCAGTCTGGTGGGGAAAACCCAATTTGTAGGGAAATAAACCCAGTTTGTGGAAAAAATATATTTTGGGGAAAATGAACGCAGTAATGGGGAAAAATCCTGATTTTGGGGAAAATGAACCAAGTGCGGAGTGGAAATAGAATATTTTGAGGAAAATGAAATCAGTTTGGAGGGGACAACCTGATTTGTGTGAAAATGTACCCAGTTTTGGGGGGGGGGGGGAGATTTTGTGGAAAATGAACCTAGTTTTGGAGGAAAAAATCTGATTATGCGGAAAATGAACCCCTTTTGGGGGGAAAAATGATTTTGGGGGGAAATGAACGCAGTAATTGGGTAAAAAACTCTAATTTGGGGGAAAATGGAACCAGTTTGGTAGGGAAAACCAAATTTGTAGGGAAGTGAACCCATTTTTGTGGAAAAAACCATATTTTGGGGAAAATGGACACAGTTTTGGGGGAAAAAATGATTTTGGGGAAAATGAACCAGTAATGGGGAAAAAAATGATTTTGGGGAAAATGAACCCAGTGTGGAATGGAATAGAAGATTTTGGGGAAAATGAAATCAGATAGGAGGGGAAAACCTGATTTTTGTGAAAATGAACTGAGTTTTGGGGGGAAATAATGGATTTTATGTAAATGAACCTATTTTCGGAGGAAAAAAGCTGATTATGTGGAAAATGAACCCAGTTTTGCGGAAAAAACCTGTTTTCAAGGAAAATGAACCCAGTTTTGGGGAAAAAAATGATTTTGGGGAAAATGAACCAGTGATCGGGTAAAAAACCCGGATTTTGGGGAAAATGAACACAGTTTGTTGGGGAAAACCTAATATGTAGGGAAATAAACCCATTTTTGGTGGAAAAAACATATTTTGAGGAAAATGAACCCAGTTTTTTTGGGGAAAAAATTATTTTGGGGAAAATGAACCCAGTTTGGGAGGAGAGAAGCTGATTTATGGGGGAAATGAACCCAGTTTGGGGGGGGAAAAAATATTTTGTGGAAATAAAGCCAGTAATTGGGTAAAAACCCCGGATTTTGGAGAAAAATGAACCCAGTCTGGTGGGGAAAACCTATTTGTAGGGAAATAAACCCAGTTTTGTGGAAAAAATATATTTTGGGGAAAATGAACGCAGTAATGGGGAAAAAATCCTGATTTTGGGGAAAATGAACCAAGTGCGGAGTGGAAATAGAAGATTTGAGGAAAATGAAATCAGTTTGGAGGGGACAACCTGATTTGTGTGAAAATGTACCCAGTTTGGGGGTTAATAGGGATTTTCTGGAAAATGAACCTAGTTTTGGAGGGAAAAATCCATTTTTAAGGAAAATGAACCCAGTTTGGGGGAAAAAAATTATTTTGGGGAAAATGAACCCAGTAATCGTGTAAAAAAACCCGATTTTTTTTGGAAAATGAACAGAGTTTGGGGGGGGGGGAACCAACTTGTAGGGAAATGAACCGAGTTTTGCTCGAAAAAAAACCAACTTTGGGGAAAATCAACCCAGTTTAGGAGGGAAAAAAACGATTTTGGGGAAAATGAACCCAGTTTTGGGGAAAAAAACCCGATTTTGGGGAAATGAACCCAGTAATGGGGAAAAAAAATGATTTTGGGGAAAATGAACACTGTTTGGAGGGGAAAACTTGATTTGTGTGAAAATGCGCCAGTGTTTTGAAGAAAAAAAGGATTTTGGGGAAAATGAACCAGTTTGGGAGGAGAGAAGCTGATTATGGGAAAATGAACCCAGTTTGGGGGGGAAAAAATATTTTGTGGAAATAAAGCCAGTAATTGGGTAAAAACCCCGGATTTTGGAGAAAAATGAACCAGTCTGGTGGGGAAAACCCAATTTGTAGGGAAATAAACCCAGTTTTGTGGAAAAAATATATTTTGGGGAAAATGAACGCAGTAATGGGGAAAAAATCCTGATTTTGGGGAAAATGAACCAAGTGCGGAGTGGAAATAGAATATTTTGAGGAAAATGAAATCAGTTTGGAGGGGACAACCTGATTTGTGTGAAAATGTACCCAGTTTTGGGGGGGGGGGGGAAGGATTTTGTGGAAAATGAACCTAGTTTTGGAGGAAAAAAATCTGATTATGCGGAAAATGAACACCCCCTTTTGGGGGGGAAAAATGATTTTTGGGGGAAATGAACGCAGTAATTGGGGTAAAAAAACTCTAATTTGGGGGGAAAAATGGAACCAGTTTGGTAGGGGAAAACCAAAATTTGTAGGGAAGTGAACCCATTTTTGGTGGAAAAAAACCATATTTTGGGGGAAAATGGACACAGTTTTTGGGGGGAAAAAAATGATTTTGGGGAAAATGAACCCAGTAATGGGGAAAAAAATGATTTGGGGAAAATGAACCCAGTGTGGAATGGAAATAGAAGATTTTGGGGAAAATGAAATCAGATAGGAGGGGAAAAACCTGATTTTTGTGAAAATGAACTGAGTTTTGGGGGGAAATAAGGATTTTATGTAAAATGAACCTATTTTCGGAGGAAAAAAGCTGATTATGTGGAAAATGAACCCAGTTTTGCAGAAAAACCTGTTTTCAAGGAAAATGAACCCAGTTTTGGGGAAAAAAATGATTTTGGGGAAAATGAACCCAGTGATCGGGTAAAAAACCCGGATTTTGGGGAAAATGAACACAGTTTGTTGGGGAAAACCTAATATGTAGGGAAATAAACCCAGTTTTGGTGGAAAAAACATATTTTGGGGAAAATGAACCCAGTTTTGGGGTAAAAAAAATGATTTTTGGAAAAAATTAACCCACTTTGTGAGAAAAAAAACCCTGATTTTGGAGAAAATGAACCCAGCAATGGGGAAAAATCCTGATTTTGGGGAAAATGAACCAAGTGCGGAGTGGAAATAGAAGGTTTTGAGGAAAATGAAATCAGTTTGGACGGGACAACCTGATTTGTGTGAAAATGTACCCAGTTTTTGGGGGTTAATAGGGATTTTGCGGAAAATGAACCTAGTTTCGGAGGAAAAATTCTGATTATATACGGAAAATGAACACAGTTTTGGGGGAAAAAAACGTTTTTAAGGAAAATGAACCCAGTTTTTGGGGAAAAAAATTATTTTGGGGAAAATGAACGCAGTAATTGGGTAAAAAAAAACCCGAATTTTGGGGAAAATCAGCAGAGTTGGGGGGGGGGAAGACTTGTAGAGAAATGAACCGACTTTTGCTGTAAAAAAAACCGACTTT
>JAUMJJ010000930.1:0-35344 GCA_033556795.1 Tapera naevia | reverse complement strand
GGTGAAACAAGAGGATTTGGGGGAGAAACATCAGGATTTGGGGGTCCCAGGGCTGTTTTGGGGTGAAACTGCGGGATTTTGGGGTCCCAGGGGAGATTTTGGGGTCCCAGGGGAGATTTTGGGGTAAAACAGCAGAATTTTGGGGTCCCAGGGGTGGTTTTGGGGTGGAAAGGGGTGATTTTGGGGTGAAAGAGCAGGATTTTGGGGTATCAAGGGGGATTTTGGGGTGCAGGGGGGTTATTTTGGGGTGAAACAAGAGGATTTTGGGTTGAAACAGCAGGATTTGGGGGTCCCAGGGCTGTTTTGGGGTGAAACTGCGGGATTTTGAGGTCCCAGGGGAGATTTTGGGGTGAAACAGCAGGATTTTGGGGTCCCAGGGGTGATTTTGGGGTGGAAAGGGGTGATTTTGGGGTGAAAAGGCAGGATTTGGGGGTCCTGGGGCTGTTTTGGGGTGAAACTGCAGGATTTTGGGGTCCCCGGGGGGGATAATGGGGTGCAGAGGGGTGATTTTGGGGAGAAACAGCAAGATTTGGGGGTCCCGGGACTGATTTGGGGGTGAAACAGCAGGATTTGGGGGTGTCAAGGGGGATTTTGGGGTGCAGGGGGTTATTTTGGGGTGAAAGAAGAGGATTTTGGGGTGAAACGAAGATTTTTGGGGTGAAACAGCAGGATTTGGGGTCCCGGGGCTGTTTTGGGGTGAAATTGCGGGATTTTGGGGTCCCAGGGGAGATTTTGGGGTGGAAATGGGCGATTTTGGGGTGAAACAGCAGAATTTTGGGGTCCCAGGGGTGGTTTTGGGGTGGAAAGGGGTGATTTTGGGGTGAAAGAGCAGGATTTTGGGGTGTCAAGGGGGATTTTGGGGTGCAGGGGGTTATTTTGGGGTGAAACAAGAGGATTTTGGGTTGAAACAGCAGGATTTGGGGGTCCCGGGGCTGTTTTGGGGTGAAACTGCGGGATTTTGGGGTCCCAGGGGTGATTTTGGGGTGGAAATGGACGATTTTGAGGTGAAAAAGCAGGATTTTGGGGTGTCAAGGGGGATTTTGGGGTGCAGGGGGGTTATTTTGGAGTGAAACAAAAGGATTTTGGGGTGAAACGAGGATTTGGGGGTGAAACAGCAGGATTTTGGGGTCCCAGGGGAGATTTTGGGGAGAAACAGCAGGATTTGGGGGTCCCGGGGCTGTTTTGGGGTGAAACTGCAGGATTTTGGTCTCCCAGGGGTGATTTTGGGGTGGAAATGGGCGATTTTGGTGTGAAAAAGCAGGATTTTGGGATGTCAAGGGGGATTTTGGGGTGCAGGGGGTTATTTTGGGTGGAAACAGCAGGATTTGGGGGTCCCAGGGGATATTTTGGGGTCCCTGGGGAGATTTGGGGGTGAAACAGCAGGATTTGGGGTCCCGGGACTGATTTTGGGGTGCAATGGGGCTGTTTTGGGGTGAAACTGCAGGATTTTGGGGTCCCAGGGGTGATTCTGGGGTGGAAAGGGGAGATTTTGGGGTGAAAAAGCAGGATTTAAGGGTTTCCAGGGGGATTTTGGGGTGCAATGGGGTGTTTTGGGGTGAATCAAGAGGATTTTGAGGTCCAAGGGGAGATTTTTGGGGTGAAAAGGGACGATTTTGGGGTGAAACAGCAGGATTTGGGGTCCTGGTACTGATTTGAGGTGCATTGGGGCTATTTTGGGGTGAAACAGCAGAATTTTGTGTTTCAAAGGGGATTTTGGGGTGCAGTCCGGCTATTTTGGGGTGGAAAGTGAAGATTTTGGGGTGAAACAGCTGGATTTTAGTGTCTCAGGGGAGATTTCGGGGTGAAAAGGGGCAATTTTGGGGTGAAACAGCGGGATTTTGGGGTCCCAGGTGAGATTTTGGGGTGAAACTGCAGGATTTTGGGGTCCCGAGGGTGGATTTGGGGGTGGAATTGGATTCTTTTGGGGTGAAAAAAGCAGGATTTGGGGGTTCCAGGATCAATTTGGGGGTTTGGGGGGGGTGGGGGGGGGGGTCTGGTTGCCCCCCCCTCACTTTGGGGGTGCCCCCTCTCCCCTTTCCTCCCCCCCCCCCCCCCTCAAGGCCATGGTCTGGTTGCACCCCAAAACGGTGGGGGCGGTGCTGGTGCTGCTGCTGGGCCTGGGTGAGACCCCCTCCCCCCCCCCACCCAGCACCCCAAACCCCACCCTGGTGTCCCCAAGGTCCCCAAGATCCTCAACCCCATCCTTGATGTCTCCAGCCCCGATGTCCCCAACCCCACTCTGATGTCCTCAACCCCTCCCTGATGGCCCCAGGGTCCCCAAGATCCTCAAACCCCATCCCTGAGGTCCCCAACCCCGATGTCCCCAACTCATCCCTGATGTCCCCAAGGTCCCCAAGATCCTCAGCTCCATCCTTGATGTCTCCAGCCTCGTTGTCCCCAACCCCTCCCTGATGTCCCCAACCCATTCCCAATGTCCCCAAGATCCTCAACCCAACCCTGATGTCCCCAACCCAGATGTCCCAAACCCCATCCTGATGTCCCCAAGCTCCCCAAGCTCCTCATCCCCAACCCCGATGTCCCCATCCCTGATGTCCCCAACTCATCCTTGATGTCCCCAAGGTCCCCAACCCCATCCTGATGTCCCCAACCCCATCCTGATGTCCCCAAGCTCCCCAAGCTCCTCATCCCCAACCATGATGTCCCCATCCCTGATGTCCCCAACCCCATCCCTGATGTCCCCAAGATCCTCAGCCCCATCCTGATGTCCTCATCCCTGATGTCCCCAAGGTCCCAAACCCCATCCCTTGTTCCTCAAGGTCCCCAAGATCCTCAAACCCCATCCCTGAGGTCCCCAAACCCGATGTCCCCAACTCCATCCCTGATGTCCCCAAGGTCCCCAACCCCATCCCTGATGTCCCCAAGGTCCCCAACCCCATCCTGATGTCCCCAATCCCATCCCTGATGTCCCCAAGATCCAGAGCCCCATCCTGATGTCCCCAACTCCATCCCTGATGTCCCCAAGGTCCCCAACCCCATCCCTGATGTCCCCAAGCTCCCCAAGCTCCTCATCCCCAACCCCAATGTCCCCATCCCTGATGTCCCCAACCCCATCCTGGGGTCCCCAAGGTCCCAAACCCCATCCCTTGTTCCTCAAGGTCCCCAAGATCCTCAAACCCCATCCCTGAGGTCCCCAACCCCGATGTCCCCAACTCATCCCTGATGTCCCCAAGGTCCCCAAGATCCTCAGCCCCATCCTTGATGTCTCCAGCCTCGTTGTCCCCAACCCCTCCCTGATGTCCCCAACCCATTCCCAATGTCCCCAAGATCCTCAACCCAACCCTGATGTCCCCAACCCAGATGTCCCAAACCCCATCCTGATGTCCCCAAGCTCCCCAAGCTCCTCATCCCCAACCATGATGTCCCCATCCCTGATGTCCCCAACTCATCCTTGATGTCCCCAAGGTCCCCAACCCCATCCCTGATGTCCCCAACCCCATCCTGATGTCCCCAAGCTCCCCATGCTCCTCATCCCCAACCATGATGTCCCCATCCCTGATGTCCCCAACCCCATCCCTGATGTCCCCAAGATCCTCAGCCCCATCCTGATGTCCTCATCCCTGATGTCCCCAAGGTCCCCAACCCCATCCCTTGTTCCTCAAGGTCCCCAAGATCCTCAAACCCCATCCCTGAGGTCCCCAACCCCGATGTCCCCAACTCCATCCCTGATGTCCCCAAGGTCCCCAAGATCCTCAGCCCCATCCTTGATGTCTCCAGCCCCGATGTTCTCAACCCCTCAGTGATGTCCCCAACCCATTCCCAATGTCCCCAAGATCCTCAACCCAACCCTGATGTCCCCAACCCAGATGTCCCAAACCCCATCCTGATGTCCCCAAGCTCCCCAAGCTCCTCATCCCCAACCCCGATGTCCCCATCCCTGATGTCCCCAAGGTCCCCAAGATCCTCAGCCCCATCCTTGATGTCTCCAGCCCTGATGTCCTCAACCCCTCCCTGATGTCCCCAACCCATTCCCAACGTCCCCAATGTCCCCAAGTTCCTCAACCCAACCCCAATGTCCCCATCCCTGATGTCCCCAACCCCATCCTGATGTCCCCAAGCTCCCCAAGCTCCTCATCCCCAACCATGATGTCCCCATCCCTGATGTCCCCAACTCATCCTTGATGTCCCCAAGGTCCCCAACCCCATCCTGATGTCCCCAACCCCATCCTGATGTCCCCAAGCTCCCCAAGCTCCTCATCCCCAACCCCGATGTCCCCATCCCTGATGTCCCCAACTCATCCTTGATGTCCCCAAGGTCCCCAACCCCATCCCTGATGTCCCCAACCCCATCCTGATGTCCCCAAGCTCCCCATGCTCCTCATCCCCAACCATGATGTCCCCATCCCTGATGTCCCCAACCCCATCCCTGATGTCCCCAAGATCCTCAGCCCCATCCTGATGTCCTCATCCCTGATGTCCCCAAGGTCCCCAACCCCATCCCTTGTTCCTCAAGGTCCCCAAGATCCTCAAACCCCATCCCTGAGGTCCCCAACCCCGATGTCCCCAACTCCATCCCTGATGTCCCCAAGGTCCCCAAGATCCTCAGCCCCATCCTTGATGTCTCCAGCCCCGATGTTCTCAACCCCTCAGTGATGTCCCCAACCCATTCCCAATGTCCCCAAGATCCTCAACCCAACCCTGATGTCCCCAACCCAGATGTCCCAAACCCCATCCTGATGTCCCCAAGCTCCCCAAGCTCCTCATCCCCAACCCCGATGTCCCCATCCCTGATGTCCCCAAGGTCCCCAAGATCCTCAGCCCCATCCTTGATGTCTCCAGCCCTGATGTCCTCAACCCCTCCCTGATGTCCCCAACCCATTCCCAACGTCCCCAATGTCCCCAAGTTCC
The DNA here is from genome assembly GCA_033556795.1 of Tapera naevia. NCBI lineage: Eukaryota > Metazoa > Chordata > Aves > Cuculiformes > Neomorphidae > Tapera > Tapera naevia. The sequence continues at coordinate 30,478 of JAUMJJ010000930.1, read as the reverse complement.
TCAACCCAACCCCAATGTCCCCATCCCTGATGTCCCCAACCCCATCCTGATGTCCCCAAGCTCCCCAAGCTCCTCATCCCCAACCATGATGTCCCCATCCCTGATGTCCCCAACTCATCCTTGATGTCCCCAAGGTCCCCAACCCCATCCTGATGTCCCCAACCCCATCCTGATGTCCCCAGGCTCCCCAAGCTCCTCATCCCCAACCCCGATGTCCCCATCCCTGATGTCCCCAACCCCATCCTGATGTCCCCAAGCTCCCCAAGCTCCTCATCCCCAACCCCCATGTCCCCATCCCAGATGTCCCCAACCCCATCCCTGATGTCCCCAAGATCCTCAGCCCCATCCTGATGTCCCCAAGGTCCCAAACCCCATCCCTTGTTCCTCAAGGTCCCCAAGATCCTCAACCCCCATCCCTGAGGTCCCCAACCCCGATGTCCCCAACTCATCCTTGATGTCCCCAAGGTCCCCAAGATCCTCAGCCCCATCCTTGATGTCTCCAGCCCCGATGTCCTCAACCCCTCCCTGATGTCCCCAACCCATTCCCAACATCCCCAATGTCCCCAAGTTCCTCAACCCAACCCCAATGTCCCCATCCCTGATGTCCCCAACCCCATCCCTGATGTCCCCAAGGTCCCAAACCCCATCCCTTGTTCCTCAAGGTCCCCAAGATCCTCAGCCCCATCCTTGATGTCTCCAGCCTCGTTGTCCCCAACCCCACTCTGATGTCCTCAACCCCATCCTGATGTCCCCAACCCATTCCCAACGTCCCCAATGTCCCCAAGATCCTCAACCCAACCCTGATGTCCCCAACCCAGATGTCCCTAACCCCATCCTGATGTCCCCAAGCTCCCGAAGCTCCCCAAGCTCCCGAAGCTCCCCAAGCTCCTCATCCCCAACCTCGATGTCCCCATCCCTGATGTCCCCAACCCCATCCCTGCTGTCCCCAAGGTCCCCAACCCCATCCCTTGTTCCTCAAGGTCCCCAAGATCCTCAAACCCCATCCCTGAGGTCCCCAACCCCGATGTTCCCAACTCATCCTTGATGTCTCCAAGGTCCCCAACCCCATCCTGATGTCCCCAACCCCATCTCTGATGTCCCCAACTCCATCCCTGATGTCCCCAAGGTCCCCAACCCCATCCCTGATGTCCCCAAGCTCCCCAAGCTCCTCATCCCCAACCCCAATGTCCCCATCCCTGATGTCCCCAACCCCATCCTGGGGTCCCCAAGGTCCCAAACCCCATCCCTTGTTCCCCAAGGTCCCCAAGATCCTCAGCCCCATCCTTGATGTCTCCAGCCTCGTTGTCCCCAACCCCTCCCTGATGTCCCCAACCCATTCCCAATGTCCCCAAGATCCTCAACCCAACCCTGATGTCCCCAACCCAGATGTCCCCAACCCCATCCTGATGTCCCCAAGCTCCCGAAGCTCCCCAAGCTCCTCATCCCCAACCCCGATGTCCCCATCCCTGATGTCCCCAACCCCATCCCTGATGTCCCCAAGATCCACAGCCCCATCCTGATGTCCCCAACTCCATCCCTGATGTCCCCAAGGTCCCCAAGATCCTCAGCCCCATCCTTGATGTCTCCAGCCCCGATGTCCTCAACCCCTCCCTGATGTCCCCAGCCCCTTCCCAACGTCCCCAATGTCCCCAAGTTCCTCAACCCAACCCCAATGTCCCCAACCCAGATGTCCCAAACCCCATCCCTGATGTCCCCAAGGTCCCTAACCCCATGCTGATGTCCCCAAGGTCCCCAAGCTCCTCATCCCCAACCCCGATGTCCCCATCCCTGATGTCCCCAACCCCATCCGTTATTCCTCAAGGTCCCCAAGATCCTCAAACCCCATCCTGATGTCCCCAAGGTCCCCAAACCCATCCCTGATGTCCCCAAGATCCTCAGCCCCATCCTGATGTCCTCATCCCCGATGTCCCCAAGGTCCCAAACCCCATCCCTTGTTCCTCAAGGTCCCCAAGATCCTCAAACCCCATCCCTGAGGTCCCCAACCCCGATGTCCCCAACTCATCCTTGATGTCCCCAAGGTCCCCAAGATCCTCAGCCCCATCCTTGATGTCTCCAGCCCCGATGTCCCCAACCCCATCCTGATGTCCCCAAGCTCCCCAAGCTCCTCATCCCCAACCCCGATGTCCCCATCCCTGATGTCCCCAACCCCATCCTGATGTCCCCAAGGTCCCCAAGATCCTCAGCCCCATCCTTGATGTCTCCAGCCTCGTTGTCCCCAACCCCACTCTAATGTCCTCAACCCCTCCCTGATGTCCTCAACCCATTCCCAACGTCCCCAATGTCCCCAAGTTCCTCAACCCAACCCTGATGTCCCCAACCCAGATGTCCCAAACCCCATCCTGATGTCCCCAAGGTCCCCAAGCTCCTCATCCCCAACCCCAATGTCCCCATCCCTGATGTCCCCAACCCCATCCTGGGGTCCCCAAGGTCTCCAACCCCATCCCTTGTTCCTCAAGGTCCCCAAGATCCTCAACCCCCATCCCTGAGGTCCCCAACCCCGATGTCCCCAACTCATCCTTGATGTCCCCAAGGTCCCCAAGATCCTCAGCCCCATCCTTGATGTCTCCAGCCCCGATGTCCCCAACCCCATCCTGATGTCCCCAAGCTCCCCAAGCTCCTCATCCCCAACCCCGATGTCCCCATCCCTGATGTCCCCAACCCCATCCTGATGTCCCCAAGGTCCCCAAGATCCTCAGCCCCATCCTGATGTCCTCATCCCTGATGTCCCCTAGGTCCCCAACCCCATCCTGATGTCCCCAAGGTCCCAAACCCCATCCCTTGTTCCTCAAGGTCCCCAAGATCCTCAAACCCCATCCCTGATGTCCCCAACCCCAATGTCCCCAACTCATCCTTGATGTCCCCAAGGTCCCCAACCCCATCCTGATGTCCCCAACCCCATCCCTGATGTCCCCAAGGTCCCCAACCCCATCCTGATGTCCCCAAGCTCCCCAAGCTCCTCATCCCCAACCCCGATGTCCCCATCCCTGATGTCCCCAACCCCATCCTTGATGTCCCCAAGGTCCCCAAACCCATCCCTGATGTCCCCAAGATCCTCAGCCCCATCCTGATGTCCTCATCCCTGATGTCCCCAAGGTCCCCAACCCCATCCCTTGTTCCTCAAGGTCCCCAAGATCCTCAAACCCCATCCCTGAGGTCCCCAACCCCAATGTCCCCAACTCATCCTTGATGTCCCCAAGGTCCCCAACCCCATCCTGATGTCCCCAACCCCATCTCTGATGTCCCCAATCCCATCCCTGATGTCCCCAAGATCCAGAGCCCAATCCTGATGTCCCCAACTCCATCCTTGATGTCCCCAAGGTCCCCAACCCCATCCTGATGTCCCCAAGCTCCCCAAGCTCCTCATCCCCAACCCCAATGTCCCCATCCCTGATGTCCCCAACCCCATCCTGATGTCCCCAAGGTCCCAAACCCCATCCCTTGTTCCTCAAGGTCCCCAAGATCCTCAGCCCCATCCTTGATGTCTCCAGCCTCGTTGTCCCCAACCCCACTCTGATGTCCTCAACCCCTCCCTGATGTCCTCAACCCATTCCCAACGTCCCCAATGTCCCCAAGTTCCTCAACCCAACCCCGATGTCCCCATCCTGATGTCCCCAACCCCATCCTGATGTCCCCAAGCTCCCCATGCTCCTCATCCCCAACCATGATGTCCCCATCCCTGATGTCCCCAACCCCATCCCTGATGTCCCCAAGATCCTCAGCCCCATCCTGATGTCCTCATCCTTGATGTCCCCAAGGTCCCCAACCCCATCCCTTGTTCCTCAAGGTCCCCAAGATCCTCAAACCCCATCCCTGATGTCCCCAACCCCGATGTCCCCATCTCATCCTTGATGTCCCCAAGGTCCCCAAGATCCTCAGCCCCATCCTTGATGTCTCCAGCCTCGTTGTCCCCAACCCCACTCTGATGTCCCCAAACCCCATCCTGATGTCCCCAAGCTCCCCAAGCTCCTCATCCCCAACCATGATGTCCCCATCCCTGATGTCCCCAACTCATCCTTGATGTCCCCAAGGTCCCCAACCCCATCCTGATGTCCCCAACCCCATCCTGATGTCCCCAGGCTCCCCAAGCTCCTCATCCCCAACCCCGATGTCCCCATCCCTGATGTCCCCAACTCATCCTTGATGTCCCCAAGGTCCCCAACCCCATCCCTGATGTCCCCAACCCCATCCTGATGTCCCCAAGGTCCCCAAGATCCTCAGCCCCATCCTTGATGTCTCCAGCCCCGATGTCCTCAACCCCTCCCTGATGTCCCCAGCCCCTTCCCAACGTCCCCAATGTCCCCAAGTTCCTCAACCCAACCCCAATGTCCCCATCCCTGATGTCCCCAAGGTCCCCAACCCCATCCCTGATGTCCCCAAGCTCCCCAAGCTCCTCATCCCCAACCCCCATGTCCCCATCCCTGATGTCCCCAACCCCATCCTGATGTCCCCAAGGTCCCCAAGATCCTCAGCCCCATCCTGATGTCCTCATCCCTGATGTCCCCAAGGTCCCAAACCCCATCCCTTGTTCCTCAAGGTCCCCAAGAGCCTCAAACCCCATCCCTGAGGTCCCCAACCCCGATGTCCCCAACTCATCCTTGATGTCCCCAAGGTCCCCAAGATCCACAGCCCCATCCTTGATGTCTCCAGCCCCGATGTCCTCAACCCCTCAGTGATGTCCCCAACCCATTCCCAACGTCCCCAATGTCCCCAAGTTCCTCAACCCAACCCCAATGTCCCCATCCCTGATGTCCCCAAGGTCCCCAACCCCATCCCTTGTTCCTCAAGGTCCCCAAGATCCTCAGCCCCATCCTTGATGTCTCCAGCCTCGTTGTCCCCAACCCCACTCTAATGTCCTCAACCCCATCCTGATGTCCCCAACCCATTCCCAACGTCCCCAAGCTCCCCAAGCTCCTCATCCCCAACCCCGATGTCCCCATCCCTGATGTCCCCAACCCCATCCCTGATGTCCCCAAGATCCTCAGCCCCATCCTGATGTCCTCATCCCTGATGTCCCCAAGGTCCCAAACCCCATCCCTTGTTCCTCAAGGTCCCCAAGATCCTCAAACCCCATTCCTGATGTCCCCAACCCCGATGTCCCCAACTCATCCTTGATGTCCCCAAGGTCCCCAACCCCATCCTGATGTCCCCAAGCTCCCCAAGCTCCTCATCCCCAACCCCGATGTCCCCATCCCTGATGTCCCCAACCCCATCCTTGATGTCCCCAAGGTCCCCAACCCCATCCCTGATGTCCCCAAGATCCACAGCCCCATCCTGATGTCCCCAACCCCATCCCTGATGTCCCCAAGGTCCCCAAGATCCTCAGCCCCATCCTTGATGTCTCCAGCCCCGATGTCCTCAACCCCTCCCTGATGTCCCCAACCCATTCCCAACGTCCCCAATGTCCCCAAGTTCCTCAACCCAACCCCGATGTCCCCATCCCTGATGTCCCCAACCCCATCCCTGATGTCCCCAAGGTCCCAAACCCCATCCCTTGTTCCTCAAGGTCCCCAAGATCCTCAGCTCCATCCTTGATGTCTCCAGCCTCGTTGTCCCCAACCCCACTCTGATGTCCTCAACCCCATCCTGATGTCCCCAACCCATTCCCAACGTCCCCAATGTCCCCAAGATCCTCAACCCAACCCTGATGTCCCCAACCCAGATGTCCCCAACCCCATCCTGATGTCCCCAAGCTCCCCAAGCTCCCCAAGCTCCTCAGCCCCAACCCCGATGTCCCCATCCCTGATGTCCCCAACCCCATCCCTGATGTCCCCAAGATCCTCAGCCCCATCCTGATGTCCTCATCCCTGATGTCCCCAAGGTCCCCAACCCCATCCCTTGTTCCTCAAGGTCCCCAAGATCCTCAAACCCCATCCCTGAGGTCCCCAACCCCGATGTCCCCAACTCATCCTTGATGTCCCCAAGGTCCCCAACCCCATCCTGATGTCCCCAACCCCATCTCTGATGTCCCCAATCCCATCCCTGATGTCCCCAAGATCCAGAGTCCCATCCTGATGTCCCCAACTCCATCCTTGATGTCCCCAAGGTCCCCAACCCCATCCCTGATGTCCCCAAGCTCCCCAAGCTCCTCATCCCCAACCCCAATGTCCCCATCCCTGATGTCCCCAACCCCATCCTGATGTCCCCAAGGTCCCCAAGATCCTCAGCCCCATCCTGATGTCCTCATCCCTGATGTCCCCAAGGTCCCCAACCCCATCCCTTGTTCCTCAAGGTCCCCAAGATCCTCAAACCCCATCCCTGAGGTCCCCAACCCCGATGTCCCCAACTCATCCTTGATGTCCCCAAGGTCCCCAACCCCATCCTGATGTCCCCAAGGTCCCCAAGCTCCTCATCCCCAACCCCGATGTCCCCATCCCTGATGTCCCCAACCCCATCCTGATGTCCCCAAGGTCCCCAAGATCCTCAGCCCCATCCTGATGTCCTCATCCCTGATGTCCCCAAGGTCCCAAACCCCATCCCTTGTTCCTCAAGGTCCCCAAGATCCTCAAACCCCATCCCTGAGGTCCCCAACCCCGATGTCCCCAACTCATCCTTGATGTCCCCAAGGTCCCCAAGATCCTCAGCCCCATCCTTGATGTCTCCAGCCCCGATGTCCTCAACCCCTCCCTGATGTCCCCAACCCATTCCCAACGTCCCCAATGTCCCCAAGTTCCTCAACCCAACCCCGATGTCCCCATCCCTGATGTCCCCAACCCCATCCCTGATGTCCCCAACTCCCCAAACCCCATCCTGATGTCCCCAAGCTCCCCAAGCTCCTCATCCCCAACCCTGATGTCCCCATCCCTGATGTCCCCAACCCCATCCCTGATGTCCCCAAGGTCCCCAACCCCATCCCTTGTTCCTCAAGGTCCCCAAGATCCTCAAACCCCATCCCTGAGGTCCCCAACCCCAATGTCCCCAACTCCATCCCTGATGTCCCCAAGGTCCCCAAGATCCTCAGCCCCATCCTTGATGTCTCCAGCCCCGATGTCCTCAACCCCTCCCTGATGTCCCCAACCCATTCCCAACGTCCCCAATGTCCCCAAGTTCCTCAACCCAACCCCGATGTCCCCATCCCTGATGTCCCCAACCCCATCCTGATGTCCCCAAGGTCCCAAACCCCATCCCTTGTTCCTCAAGGTCCCCAAGATCCTCAAACCCCATCCCTGATGTCCCCAACCCCGATGTCCCCAACTCATCCTTGATGTCCCCAAGGTCCCCAACCCCATCCTGATGTCCCCAACCCCATCCTGATGTCCCCAAGCTCCCCAAGCTCCTCATCCCCAACCCCGATGTCCCCATCCCTGATGTCCCCAACCCCATCCCTGATGTCCCCAAGATCCACAGCCCCATCCTGATGTCCCCAACTCCATCCCTGATGTCCCCAAGGTCCCCAAGATCCTCAGCCCCATCCTTGATGTCTCCAGCCCCGATGTCCTCAACCCCTCCCTGATGTCCCCAACCCATTCCCAACGTCCCCAATGTCCCCAAGTTCCTCAACCCAACCCCGATGTCCCCATCCCTGATGTCCCCAACCCCATCCCTGATGTCCCCAAGGTCCCAAACCCCATCCCTTGTTCCTCAAGGTCCCCAAGATCCTCAGCTCCATCCTTGATGTCTCCAGCCTCGTTGTCCCCAACCCCACTCTGATGTCCTCAACCCCATCCTGATGTCCCCAACCCATTCCCAACGTCCCAAATGTCCCCAAGATCCTCAACCCAACCCTGATGTCCCCAACCCAGATGTCCCCAACCCCATCCTGATGTCCCCAAGCTCCCCAAGCTCCCCAAGCTCCTCAGCCCCAACCCCGATGTCCCCATCCCTGATGTCCCCAACCCCATCCCTGATGTCCCCAAGATCCTCAGCCCCATCCTGATGTCCTCATCCCTGATGTCCCCAAGGTCCCCAACCCCATCCCTTGTTCCTCAAGGTCCCCAAGATCCTCAAACCCCATCCCTGAGGTCCCCAACCCCGATGTCCCCAACTCATCCTTGATGTCCCCAAGGTCCCCAAGATCCTCAGCCCCATCCTTGATGTCTCCAACCCCGATGTCCTCAACCCCTCCCTGATGTCCCCAACCCATTCCCAACGTCCCAAATGTCCCCAAGTTCCTCAACCCAATCCCGATGTCCCCATCCCTGATGTCCCCAACCCCATCCTGATGTCCCCAAGCTCCCCAAGCTCCTCATCCCCAACCCCGATGTCCCCATCCCTGATGTCCCCAACCCCATCCTGATGTCCCCAAGGTCCCCAAGATCCTCAGCCCCATCCTGATGTCCTCATCCCTGATGTCCCCTATGTCCCCAACCCCATCCTGATGTCCCCAAGGTCCCCAACCCCATCCCTTGTTCCTCAAGGTCCCCAAGATCCTCAAACCCCATCCCTGATGTCCCCAACCCCGATGTCCCCAACTCATCCTTGATGTCCCCAAGGTCCCCAACCCCATCCTGATGTCCCCAACCCCATCCCTGATGTCCCCAACCCCATCCCAGGTGTCCCCCACCCCATCTGATGTCCCCCCCCCCCCCCTCCTCCAGCCGCCGCCGCCCCCCCCGACCCCCTCTCCACGCTCGGCGCCGCCGCCAGGACCTTCTTGGGTGGCCTCGGTCTCCAAGGAGCCCAGGAGCGACTCCAGTGAGTGTCCCCCCCCACCCCCCCCCCCCCCCCACCCTCTTGTGACGTCACCCTGAGGTCACCCCCACCCCCCCCCCCCCACCCCCAATCCCACCTCTGGGTGTCCCCCCACCCCAGGGACGCCTACGCCAAGGGGTCGGAGGCCGTGATGACCTACACGGGGATCCTGAGCGACCAACTCTACCACTGGTGGCAAGGGGAGCAGTGACCACGCCCACCAAGATGGCGGCCGACGGACGGACGGACACCCCCACCCCTCCCCACCCCGGCTTGAGGGGCCTCAACCAACCCCCCCACCCCAATAAAGCTTGGTGGTCACAGAGAGATTGGTCGTCTTCTTGGTCTTCTTGAAGGTCTTGGTGGTCATCTTGGTCTTCTTGGTGCTCATCTGGGTCATCTTGGTGGTCTTCTTGGTCATCTTGAAGGTCTTGGTGGTCATCTTGGTCTTCTTGGTGGTCACCTTGGTCCTCTTGGTGGTCATCTTGGTCCTCTTGGTGGTCATCTGGGTCATCTTGGTGGTCTTCTCGGTCATCTTGAAGATCTTGGTGGTCTTCTTGGTGGTCTTGGTGGTCGCCTTGGCCTTCTTGGTACTCCTGGAGGTCTTCTTGGTGCTCATCTGGGTCATCTTGGTGGTCTTCTTGGTCATCTTGAAGGTCTTGGTGGTCATCTTGGTCCTTTTGGTGCTCCAGGAGGTCATCTTGGTGGTCTTCTTAAAGGTCTTTGTGGTCTTCTTGATGGTCTTGGTGGTCACCTTGGTCTTCTTGGTGCTCATCTGGGTCATCTTGGTGGTCTTCTTGGTCATCTTGAAGGTCTTGGTGGTCTTCTTGGTGGTCTTGGTGGTCACCTTGGTCTTCTTGGTGCTCATCTGGGTGATCCTGGTGGTCATCTTGGTCCTCTTGGTGCTCATCTTGGTCCTCTTGGTGGTCTTCTTGAAGGTCTTGGTGGTCTTCTTGGTGGTATTTGTGGTCACCTTGGTCTTCTTGGTGCTCATCTGGGTCATCTTGGTGGTCTTCTTGGTCATCTTGAAGGTCTTGGTGGTCATCTTGGTCTTCTTGGTGGTCACCTTGGTCCTCTTGGTGGTCACCTTGGTCTTCTTGGTGGTCACCTTGGTCCTCTTGGTGCTCCAGGAGGTCATCTTGGTGGTCTTCTTGAAGGTCTTGGTGGTCCTCTTGGTGGTCTTGGTGGTCACCTTGGTCTTCTTGGTGCTCATCTGGGTCATCTTGGTGGTCTTCTTGGTCATCTTGAAGGTCTTGGTGGTCATCTTGGTCTTCTTGGTGGTCACCTGGGTCCTCTTGGTGGTCATCTTGGTCTTCTTGGTGCTCATCTGAGTGATCTTGGTGGTCTTCTTGGTCATCTTGAATGTCCTGATGGTCATCTTGGTGGTCTTGGTGGTCACCTTGGCCTTCTTGGTGCTCCTGGAGGTCTTCTTGGTGGTCTTCTTGGTCATCTTGAAGGTCTTGGTGGTCATCTTGGTCCTCTTGGTGGTCATCTTGGTCATCTTGGTGGTCTTCTTGAAGGTCTTGGTGGTCCTCTTGGTGGTCTTGGTGGTCTTCTTGAAGGTCTTGGTGGTCCTCTTGGTGGTCTTGGTGGTCACCTTGGTCTTCTTGGTGCTCATCTGGGTCATCTTGGTGGTCTTCTTGGTCATCTTGAACGTCTTGGTGGTCATCTTGGTCTTCTTGGTGGTCACCTGGGTCCTCTTGGTGGTCGTCTTGGTCCTCTTGGTGCTCCTGGAGGTCTTCTTGGTGGTCTTCTTGAAGGTCCTGATGGTCATGTTGGTGGTCTTGGTGGTCATCTTGGTCCTCTTGGTGCTCTGGGAGGTCATCTTGGTGGTCTTCTTGGTCTTCTTGAAGGTCTTGGTGGTCTTCTTGGTGGTCTTGGTGGTCATCTTGGTCTTCTTGGTGGTCACCTGGGTCCTCTTGGTGGTCATCTTGGTCCTCTTGGTGCTCATCTGGGTCATCTTGGTGGTCTTCTTGAAGGTCCTGATGGTCATCTTGGTGGTCTTGGTGGTCATCTTGGTCTTCTTGGTGCTCATCTGGGTGATCTTGGTGGTCTTCTTGGTCATCTTGAAGGTCTTGGTGGTCATCTTGGTCCTCTTGGTGCTCATTATGGTCATCTTGGTCATCATCTTGAAGGTCCTGATGGTCTTCTTGGTGGTTTTGGTACTCCTGGAGGTCTTCTTGGTGCTCATCTGGGTCATCTTGGTGGTCTTCTTGGTCATCTTGGTGGTCTTGGTGGTCACCTTGGCCTTCTTGGTGCTCCTGGAGGTCTTCTTGGTGGTCTTCTTGGTCATCTTGAAGGTCTTGGTGGTCATCTTGGTGGTCTTGGTCGTCATCTTGGTCTTCTTGGTGCTCATCTGGGTCTTCTTGGTGGTCTTGGAGATCATCTTGAAGATCTTGGTGGTCTTCTTGGTGGTCTTGGTGGTCACATTGGCCTTCTTGGTGCTCCTGGAGGTCTTCTTGGTGCTCATCTGGGTCATCTTGGTGGTCTTCTTGGTCATCTTGAAGGTCTTGGTGGTCATCTTGGTCCTTTTGGTGCTCCAGGAGGTCATCTTGGTGGTCTTCTTGAAGGTCTTGGTGGTCTTCTTGATGGTCTTTGTGGTCACCTTGGTCTTCTTGGTGCTCATCTGGGTGATCCTGGTGGTCATCTTGGTCCTCTTGGTGCTCATCTTGGTCATCTTGGTGGTCTTCTTGAAGGTCTTGGTGGTCCTCTTGGTGGTCTTGGTGGTCATCTTGGTCTTCTTGGTGGTCACCTGGGTCCTCTTGGTGGTCACCTTGGTCTTCTTGGTGCTCATCTGGGTGATCTTGGTGGTCTTCTTGGTCATCTTGAAGGTCCTGATGGTCTTCTTGGTGGTCTTGGTGGTCACCTTGGCCTTCTTGGTGCTCCTGGAGGTCTTCTTGGTGATCTTCTTGGTCATCTTGAAGGTCTTGGTGGTCATCTTGGCCATCTTGTTGCTCATCTTAGTCGTCTTGGTCATCCTCTTGAAGGTCCTGATGGTCTTCTAGGTGGTCTCGGTGGTCATCTTGGTCTTCTTGGTGCTCATCTGCGTCATCTTGGTGGTCTTGGAGGTCATCTTGAAGGTCTTGGAGGTCATCTTGGCCTTCTTGGTGCTCCTGGAGGTCTTCTTGGTGGTCTTCTTGGTCATCTTGAAGGTCTTGGTGGTCATCTTGGTCTTCTTGGTGGTCACCTGGGTCCTCTTGGTGGTCATCTTGGTCCTCTTGGTGCTCCGGGAGGTCATCTTGGTGGTCTTCTTGAAGGTCTTGGTGGTCTTCTTGGTGGTCTTGGTGGTCACCTTGGTCTTCTTGGTGCTCATCTGGGTGATCCTGGTGGTCATCTTGGTCCTCTTGGTGCTCATCTTGGTCATCTTGGTGGTCTTCTTGAAGGTCTTGGTGGTCCTCTTGGTGGTCTTGGTGGTCATCTTGGTCTTCTTGGTGGTCACCTGGGTCCTCTTGGTGGTCACCTTGGTCTTCTTGGTGCTCATCTGGGTGATCTTGGTGGTCTTCTTGGTCATCTTGAAGGTCCTGATGGTCTTCTTGGTGGTCTTGGTGGTCACCTTGGCCTTCTTGGTGCTCCTGGAGGTCTTCTTGGTGATCTTCTTGGTCATCTTGAAGGTCTTGGTGGTCATCTTGGCCATCTTGTTGCTCATCTTAGTCGTCTTGGTCATCCTCTTGAAGGTCCTGATGGTCTTCTAGGTGGTCTCGGTGGTCATCTTGGTCTTCTTGGTGCTCATCTGCGTCATCTTGGTGGTCTTGGAGGTCATCTTGAAGGTCTTGGAGGTCATCTTGGCCTTCTTGGTGCTCCTGGAGGTCTTCTTGGTGGTCTTCTTGGTCATCTTGAAGGTCTTGGTGGTCATCTTGGTCCTCTTGGTGCTCCGGGAGGTCATCTTGGTGGTCTTCTTGAAGGTCTTGGTGGTCTTCTTGGTGGTCTTGGTGGTCACCTTGGTCTTCTTGGTGCTCATCTGGGTGATCTTGGTGGTGGTCTTGGTCATCTCGAAGGTCTTGGTGGTCACCTGGGTCCTCTTGGTGGTCATCTTGGTCCTCTTGGTGCTCATCTGGGTCATCTTGGTGGTCTTCTTGGTCATCTTGAAGGTCCTGATGGTCATCTTGGTGGTCTTGGTCGTCACCTTGGCCTTCTTGGTGCTCCTGGAGGTCTTCACGGTGGTCTTCTTGGTCATCTTGAAGATCTTGGTGGTCTTCTTGGTGGTCTTTGTGGTCACCTTGGTCTTCTTGGTGCTCATCTGGGTGATCCTGGTGGTCATCTTGGTCCTCTTGGTGCTCATCTTGGTCCTCTTGGTGGTCTTCTTGAAGGTCTTGGTGGTCTTCTTGGTGGTCTTTGTGGTCACCTTGGTCTTCTTGGTGCTCATCTGAGTCATCTTGGTGGTCTTCTTGGTCATCTTGAAGGTCTTGGTGGTCATCTTGGTCTTCTTGCTGGTCACCTGGGTCCTCTTGGTGGTCATCTTGGTCTTCTTGGTGCTCATCTGGGTCATCTTGGTGGTCTTCTTGGTCATCTTGAAGGTCTTGGTGGTCATCTTGGTGGTCTTGGTGGTCACCTTGGCCTTCTTGGTGCTCCTGGAGGTCTTCATGGTGGTCTTCTTGGTCTTCTTGAAGGTCTTGGAGGTCACCTTGGTCCTCTTGGTGCTCATCTTGGTCATCATCTTGAAGGTCCTGATGGTCTTCTTGGTGGTCTCGGTGGTCCTTGAGGTCTTCTTGGTGCTCATCTGGGTCATCTTGGTTGTCTACTTGGTGGTCATCAGGGTCATCTGCGGGGTCTTTGTGGTCACCTTGGACTTCTTGGTGGTTCTGGGGGCCTTCTTGGTGGGCTTCTTGGTCATCTTGGTGGTCTTAGAGGCGCTCTTGAAGGTCTTGGTGGTCATCCTGTTCATCTGGGTGGCTCTGGGTGTCCTCTTGGTGGTCCTGGTGGTCTCTGAGGGGGTCCTGGTGGCCCTCAAGAAGGTCCTGGTGGCCCCCAAGGAGGTCCTGGTGCCCCCGAGAAGGTCCTGGTGGTCCCTAAGAAGGTCCTGGTGGCCCCAAGGAGGTCCTGGTGGTCCCTGAGAAGGTCCTGGTGGCCCCAAGGAGGTCCTGGTGGTCCCCAAGAAGGTCCTGGTGGTCCCTGAGAAGGTCCTGGTGGCCCCAAGGAGATCCTGGTGGTCCCTGAGAAGGTCTTCGTGGCCCCAAGGAGGTCCTGGTGGTCCCTGAGAAGGTCCTGGTGGTCCCCGAGAAGGTCCTGATGGCCCCCAAGGAGGTTCTGGTGGCCCCTGAGGAGGTCCTTGTGGCCCCAAGGAGGTCATGGTGGTCCCTGAGAAGGTCCTGGTGGCCCCGAGGGGGTCCTGGTGGCCCCAAGGACGTCCTGGTGGGCCCCGAGAAGGTCCTGGTGGTCCCCGAGAAGGTCCTGGTGGCCCCCAAGGAGGTCCCGGTGGCCCCGAGGAGGTCCTGGTGGCCCCAAGGAGGTCCTGGTGGTCCCTAAGAAGGTCCTGATGGCCCCAAGGAGGTCCTGGTGGCCGCGAGAAGGTCCTGGTGGCCCCGAGGAGGTCCTGGTGGTCCCTAAGAAGGTCCTGGTGGCCCCAAGGAGGTCCTGGTGGTCCCCGAGAAGGTCCTCATGGTCTCCGAGAAGGTCCTGGTGGTCCCTAAGAAGGTCCTGGTGGTCCCCGAGGAGGTCCTGGTGGCCCCAAGGAGGTCCTGGTGGTCCCTGAGAAGGTCCTGGTGGTCCCTGAGAAGGTCCTGGTGGCCCCGAGGAGGTCCTGGTGGTCCCTAAGAAGGTCCTGGTGGTCCCCGAGAAGGTCCTGGTGGCCCCAAGGAGGTCCTGATGGTCCCTAAGAAGGTCCTGGTGGCCCCAAGGAGGTCCTGGTGGTCCCCGAGAAGGTCCTGGTGGTCCCTAAGAATGTCCTGGTGGCCCCCGAGAAGGTCCTGATGGCCCCCAAGAAGGTCCTGGTGGCCCCGAGGAGGTCCTGGTGGTCCCTAAGAAGGTCCTGGTGGCCCCAAGGAGGTCCTGGTGGTCCCTAAGAAGGTCCTGGTGGTCCCTGAGAAGGTCCTGGTGGTCCCCAAGGAGGTCCTGGTGGTCCCTAAGAAGGTCCTGGTGGCCCCAAGGAGGTCCTGGTGGTCCCTAAGAAGGTCCTGGTGGTCCCTAAGAAGGTCCTGGTGGCCCCAAGAAGGTCCTGGTGGTCCCTAAGAAGGTCCTGGTGGCCCCAAGGAGGTCCTGGTGGTCCCTAAGAAGGTCCTGGTGGTCCCTGAGAAGGTCCTGGTGGTCCCCAAGGAGGTCCTGGTGGTCCCCGAGAAGGTCCTGGTGGTCCCCGAGGAGGTCCTGGTGGCCCCCAAGGAGGTCCTGGTGGCCCCAAGGAGGTCCTGGTGGTCCCTGAGAAGGTCCTGGAGGTCCCCGAGAAGGTCCTGGTGGCCCCAAGGAGGTCCTGGTGGTCCCTAAGAAGGTCCTGGTGGCCCCAAGGAGGTCCTGGTGGTCCCTAAGAAGGCCCTGGTGGCCCCAAGGAGGTCCTGGTGGTCCCCGAGAAGGTCCTGGTGGCCCCAAGGAGGTCCCGGTGGCCCCTAAGAAGGTCCCGGTGGCCCCAAGGAGGTCCTGGTGGTCCCTAAGAAGGTCCTGGTGGTCCCTGAGAAGGTCCTGGTGGTCCCTATGAAGGTCCTGGTGGTCCCGAGAAGGTCCTGGTGGCCCCAAGAAGGTCCTGGTGGCCCCAAGGAGGTCCTGGTGGTCCCTAAGAAGGTCCTGGTGGCCCCCGAGAAGGTCCTGGTGGCCCCCGAGAAGGTCCTGGTGGCCCCAAGGAGGTCCTGGTGGTCCCTAAGAAGGTCCTGGTGGTCCCTAAGAAGGTCCTGGTGGCCCCAAGGAGGTCCTGGTGGTCCCTGAGAAGGTCCTGGTGGCCCCAAGGAGGTCCTGGTGGTCCCCAAGAAGGTCCTGGTGGCCCCGAGGAGGTCCTGGTGGTCCCCGAGAAGGTCCTGGTGGCCCCAAGGAGGTCCCGGTGGCCCCTAAGAAGGTCTTGGTGGTCCCCAAGGAGGTCCTGGTGGCCCCAAGGAGGTCCTGGTGGTCCCTAAGAAGGTCCTGGTGGCCCCAAGGAGGTCCTGGTGGCCCCAAGAAGGTCCTGGTGGCCCCCAAGAAGGTCCTGATGGCCCCTGAGAAGGTCCTGGTGGTCCCCGAGAAGGTCCTGGTGGCCCCCAAGGAGGTCCTGGTGGTCCCTGAGAAGGTCCTGGTGGCCCCGAGGAGGTCCTGGTGGCCCCAAGAAGGTCCTGGTGGTCCCTGAGAAGGTCCTGGTGGTCCCCGAGGAGGTCCTGGTGGCCCCGAGGAGGTCCTGGTGGTCCCTGAGAAGGTCCTGGTGGCCCCCAAGAAGGTCCTGGTGGCCCCAAGGAGGTCCTGGTGGTCCCTGAGAAGGTCCTGGTGGCCCCAAGGAGGTCCTGGTGGTCCCCAAGAAGGTCCTGGTGGTCCCTGAGAAGGTCCTGGTGGCCCCGAGGAGGTCCTGGTGGTCCCCGAGAAGGTCCTGGTGGCCCCAAGGAGGTCCCGGTGGCCCCTAAGAAGGTCTTGGTGGTCCCCAAGGAGGTCCTGGTGGCCCCAAGGAGGTCCTGGTGGTCCCTAAGAAGGTCCTGGTGGCCCCAAGGAGGTCCTGGTGGCCCCAAGGAGGTCCTGTTGGTCCCCGAGGAGGTCCTGGTGGCCCCGAGGAGGTCCTGGTGGTCCCCGAGAAGGTCCTGGTGGCCCCCAAGAAGGTCCTGGTGGTCCCTAAGAAGGTCCTGGAGGTCCCCGAGAAGGTCCTGGTGGCCCCAAGGAGGTCCTGGTGGCCCCTAAGAAGGTCCTGGTGGTCCCTGAGAAGGTCCTGGTGGTCCCTAAGAAGGTCCTGGTGGCCCCCAAGAAGGTCCTGGTGGCCCCCAAGAAGGTCCTGATGGCCCCAAGGAGGTCCTGGTGGTCCCTAAGAAGGTCCTGGTGGTCCCTAAGAAGGTCCTGGTGGCCCCCAAGAAGGTCCTGGTGGCCCCAAGGAGGTCCTGGTGGTCCCCAAGGAGGTCCTGGTGGTCCCTAAGAAGGTCCTGGTGGCCCCCAAAAAGGTCCTGGTGGCCCCCAAGAAGGTCCTGGTGGCCCCTGAGAAGGTCCTGGTGGCCCCAAGGAGGTCCTGGTGGTCCCCGAGAAGGTCCTGGTGGCCCCAAGAAGGTCCTGGTGGTCCCTGAGAAGGTCCTGGTGGTCCCTAAGAAGATCCTGGTGGCCCCCAAGGAGGTCCTGGTGGTCCCCAAGGAGGTCCTGGTGGTCCCTGAGAAGGTCCTGGTGGCCCCAAGGAGGTCCTGGTGGTCCCTAAGAAGGTCCTGGTGGCCCCCAAGAAGGTCCTGGTGGTCCCTAAGAAGGTCCTGGAGGTCCCCGAGAAGGTCCTGGTGGCCCCAAGGAGGTCCTGGTGGCCCCAAGGAGGTCCTGGTGGTCCCTAAGAAGGTCCTGGTGGCCCCAAGGAGGTCCTGGTGGCCCCAAGGAGGTCCTGGTGGTCCCCGAGGAGGTCCTCGTGGTCTCCGAGGAGGTCCTGGTGGTCCCAAGGAGGTCCTGGTGGTCCCTGAGAAGGTCCTGGTGGCCCCGAGAAGGTCCTGGTGGCCCCCAAGGAGGTCCTGGTGGTCCCTGAGAAGGTCCTGGTGGTCCCCAAGGAGGTCCTGATGGTCCCTAAGAAAGTCCTGGTGGTCCCCAAGAAGGTCCTGGTGGTCCCAAGGAGGTCCTGGTGGCCCCCAAGAAGGTCCTGGTGGCCCCAAGGAGGTCCTGGTGGTCCCTAAGAAGGTCCTGGTGGCCCCCAAGGAGGTCCTGGTGGCCCCAAGAAGGTCCTGGTGGCCCCGAGGAGGTCCTGGTGGTCCCTGAGAAGGTCCTGGTGGTCCCTAAGAAGGTCCTGGTGGTCCCCAAGGAGGTCCTGGTGGTCGCCGAGAAGGTCCTGGTGGCCCCCAAGAAGGTCCTGGTGGTCCCCAAGGAGGTCCTGGTGGTCGCCGAGAAGGTCCTGGTGGTCCCTAAGAAGGTCCTGGTGGTCCCCAAGGAGGTCCTGGTGGTCCCCGAGGAGGTCCTGGTGGTCCCTAAGAAGGTCCTGATGGCCCCAAGGAGGTCCTGGTGGCCGCGAGAAGGTCCTGGTGGCCCCGAGGAGGTCCTGGTGGTCCCTAAGAAGGTCCTGGTGGCCCCAAGGAGGTCCTGGTGGTCCCCGAGAAGGTCCTCATGGTCTCCGAGAAGGTCCTGGTGGTCCCTGAGAAGGTCCTGGTGGTCCCTGAGAAGGTCCTGGTGGCCCCAAGGAGGTCCTGGTGGCCCCTGAGGAGGTCCTGGTGGCCCCAAGAAGGTCCTGATGGTCCCCAAGAAGGTCCTGGTGGTCCCCGAGGAGGTCCTCGTGGTCTCCGAGGAGGTCCTGGTGGCCCCAAGGAGGTCCTGGTGGCCCCAAGGAGGTCCTGGTGGCCCCTGAGAAGGTCCTGGTGGCCCCTGAGAAGGTCCTGGTGGCCCCAAGGAGGTCCTGGTGGTCCCTAAGAAGGTCCTGGTGGTCCCTGAGAAGGTCCTGGTGGCCCCAAGAAGGTCCTGGTGGCCGCGAGAAGGTCCAGGTGGTCCCCAAGAAGGTCCTGGTGGTCCCGAGGAGGTCCTGGTGGTCCCTAAGAAGGTCCTGGTGGCCCCAAGGAGGTCCTGGTGATCCCCGAGAAGGTCCTGGTGGCCCCAAGGAGGTCCTGGTGGCCCCTAAGAAGGTCCAGGTGGCCCCTCAGAAGGTCCTGGTGGTCCCCAAGGAGGTTCTGGTGGCCCCTGAGAAGGTCCTGGTGGTCCCTGAGAAGGTCCTGGTGGCCCCAAGGAGGTCCTGGTGGTCCCTAAGAAGGTCCTGGTGGTCCCTGAGAAGGTCCTGGTGGCCCCAAGGAGGTCCTGGTGGCCCCAAGGAGGTCCTGGTGGCCCCTAAGAAGGTCCTGGTGGCCCCGAGGAGGTCCTGGTGGCCGCAAGGAGGTCCTGGTGGTCCCTAAGAAGGTCCTGGTGGCCCCAAGGAGGTCCTGGTGGCCGCGAGAAGGTCCTGGTGGGCCCGAGGAGGTCCTGGTGGTCCCTAAGAGGGTCCTGGTGGCCCCAAGGAGGTCCTGGTGGTCCCCGAGAAGGTCCTCATGGTCTCCGAGAAGGTCCTGGTTGTCCCTGAGAAGGTCCTGGTGGTCCCTGAGAAGGTCCTGGTGGTCCCCAAGGAGGTCCTGGTGGTCCCCAGAAGGTCCTGGTGGCCCCTGAGGAGGTCCTGGTGGCCCCAAGGAGGTCCAGGTGGCCCCCGAGAAGGTCCTGGTGGCCCCAAGGAGGTCCTGGTGGCCGCGAGAAGGTCCTGGTGGCCCCGAGGAGGTCCTGGTGGCCCCCGAGAAGGTTCTGGTGATCCCCGAGAAGGTCCTGGTGGCCCCAAGGAGGTCCTGGTGGCCCCAAGGAGGTCCTGGTGGCCCCAAGGAGGTCCTGGTTGTCCCTGAGAAGGTCCTGGTGGTCCCCAAGGAGGTCCTGGTGGTCCCTAAGAAGGTCCTGGTGGCCCCTGAGGAGGTCCTGGTGGCCCCCGAGAAGGTTCTGGTGATCCCCGAGAAGGTCCTGGTGGCCCCAAGGAGGTCCTGGTGGCCCCAAGGAGGTCCTGGTGGCCCCAAGGAGGTCCTGGTTGTCCCTGAGAAGGTCCTGGTGGTCCCCAAGGACGTCCTGGTGGCCCCGAGAAGGTCCTGGTGGCCCCAAGAAGGTCCTGGTGGCCCCAAGAAGGTCCTGATGGCCCCAAGGAGGTCCTGGTGGCCGCGAGAAGGTCCTGGTGGGCCAGAGGAGGTCCTGGTGGTCCCCAAGAAGGTCCTGGTGGCCCCCGAGAAGGTCCTGGTGGTCCCTAAGAAGGTCCTGGTGGTCCCCAAGGAGGTCCTGGTGGCCCCGAGGAGGTCCTGGTGGTCCCTAAGAAGGTCCTGGTGTTCCCCGAGAAGGTCCTGGTGGCCCCAAGGAGGTCCTGGTGGCCCCAAGGAGGTCCTGGTGGCCTCCAAGAACGTCCTGGTGGCCCCGAGGAGGTCCTGGTGGTCCTAGAGAAGGTCCTGGTGGTCCCCGAGAAGGTCCTGGTGGTCCCTAAGAAGGTCCTGGTGGCCCCCAAGAAGGTCCTGGTGGCCCCTGAGGAGGTCCTGGTGGCCCCAAGGAGGTCCTGGTGGTCCCCGAGAAGGTCCTGGTGGCCCCAAGGAGGTCCTGGTGGTCCCCAAGAAGGTCCTGGTGGTCCCTAAGAAGGTCCTGGTGGCCTCCAAGAAGGTCCTGGTGGTCCCCAAGAAGGTCCTGGTGGTCCCCGAGGAGGTCCTGGTGGCCCCTGAGAAGGTCCTGGTGGTCCCTGAGAAGGTCCTGGTGGTCCCTGAGAAGGTCCTGGTGGCCCCCGAGAAGGTCCTGGTGGTCCCTATGAAGGTCCTGGTGGCCCCTGAGAAGGTCCTGGTGGTCCCTGAGAAGGTCCTGGTGGTCCCTGAGAAGGTCCTGGTGGCCCCAAGGAGGTCCTGGTTGTCCCCGAGAAGGTCCTGGTGGCCCCGAGGAGGTCCTGGTGGCCCCGAGGAGGTCCTGGTGGCCCCGAGGAGGTCCTGGTGGCCCCAAGGAGGTCCTGATGGCCCTCGAGAAGGTCCTGGTGGTCCCTGAGAAGGTCCTGGTGGCCCCAAGGAGGTCCTGATGGCCCCTGAGAAGGTCCTGGTGGTCCCCGAGAAGGTCCTGGTGGTCCCCGAGAAGGTCCTGGTGGCCCCAAGAAGGTCCTGGTGGCCCCGAGGAGGTCCTGGTGGTCCCCGAGAAGGTCCTGGTGGCCCCCAAGAAGGTCCTGGTGGTCCCTAAGGAGGTCCTGGTGGTCCCTGAGAAGGTCCTGGTGGCCCCAAGAAGGTCCTGGTGGTCCCTGAGAAGGTCCTGGTGGTCCCCGAGAAGGTCCTGGTGGTCCCCGAGAAGGTCCTGGTGGCCCCCGAGAAGGTCCTGGTGGCCCCAAGGAGGTCCTGGTGGTCCCTAAGAAGGTCCTGGAGGTCCCCGAGAAGGTCCTGGTGGCCCCAAGGAGGTCCTGGTGGCCCCAAGGAGGTCCTGGTGGCCGCGAGAAGGTCCTGGTGGCCCCAAGGAGGTCCTGGTGGTCCCTAAGAAGGTCCTGGTGGCCCCCAAGAAGGTCCTGGTGGCCCCGAGGAGGTCCTGGTGGCCCCAAGAAGGTCCTGATGGTCCCCAAGAAGGTCCTGGTGGCCCCCAAGAAGGTCCTGGTGGTCCCCAAGAAGGTCCTGGTGGTCCCCAAGGAGGTCCTGGTGGCCCCCAAGAAGGTCCTGGTGGCCCCGAGGAGGTCCTGGTGGCCCCGAGGAGGTCCCGGTGGCCCCAAGGAGGTCCTGGTGGTCCCCAAGAAGGTCCTGGTGGCCCCAAGGAGGTCCTGGTGGTCCTTGAGAAGGTCCTGGTGGTCCCCAAGGACGTCCTGGTGGCCCCCAAGGAGGTCCTGGTGGCCCCAAGGAGGTCCTGGTGGTCCTTGAGAAGGTCCTGGTGGCCCCGAGGAGGTCCTGGTGGTCCCCAAGTACGTCCTGGTGGCCCCAAGGAGGTCCTGGTGGCCCCTGAGAAGGTCCTGGTGGCCCCCAAGAAGGTCCTGATGGCCCCTGAGAAGGTCCTGGTGGCCCCAAGGAGGTCCTGGTGGTCCCTGAGAAGGTCCTGGTGGCCCCAAGGAGGTCCTGGTGGTCCTTGAGAAGGTCCTGGTGGTCCCCAAGGAGGTCCTGGTGGCCCCAAGGAGGTCCTGGTGGTCCCTAAGAAGGTCCTGGTGGCCCCAAGAAGGTCCTGGTGGCCCCGAGAAGGTCCTGGTGGCCCTCGGGGTCCCCTCTGTGTCCTTGGGGTCCCCCCCCGGACCCCCCCCAGTGTGGGACAAAGGGGGGGGGGGGGGGAGGGGCCCACCCGGAAGCGGCGCCGATGACGTGTACGCGGGGGCGTTTCCCGCCGGGGGTGGGGATTCCCCCCCCCCCTTTTCCCCTCCCCCCCCCCCCCCCCATAAAGGGCCCCCCCGGGACCCAAAATCGCCCCATTTCACCCCAAAGCGTGGACGATGCGGCCCCAGCGAGGTGAGGGACTGGGAAGGCACTGGGAGTGACTGGGAGGCACTGGGAAGGCACTGGGTGCGACTGGGAGGGCACTGGGAGTAACTGGGAGGCACTGGGAAGGCACTGAGATGAACTGGGAGGGCACTGGGTGCGACTGGGAGGGCACTGGGTGCGACTGGGAGAGCATTGGGAGTGACTGGGATGCACTGGGAAGGCACTGAGATGAACTGGGAGGGCACTGGGTGCGACTGGGAGGGCACTGGGTGCGACTGGGAGGGCACTGGGTGCGACTGGGAGGGCATTGGGAGTGACTGGGAGGCACTGGGAAGGCACTGAGATGAACTGGGGGGGGACTGGGACACCCTGGGAGGCACTGGGAGGGCAATGGGAGGCACTGGGAGGGCAATGGGATGAACTGGGAGGGCAATGGGATGAACTGGGAGGGCACTGGGATGAACTGGGAGGGCACTGGAGGGCACTGGAGGGCACTGGGAAGGCACTGGGAGGCACTGGAGGGCACTGGGAAGGCACTGGGAGGCATTGGAGGTTACTGGGAAGGCACTGGGAGGGCACTGGGAGTGACTGGGAGGCACTGGGAGGGCACTGAGATGAACTGGGGGGCACTGGGAGGGCGCTGGGAGGCACTGGGAGAGGACTGGGAGGGTAAAGAGAGGCACTGGGATGAACTGGGAGGGCAATGGGAGGCACTGAGATGAACTGGGGTGACTGGGAGGCACTGGGAGGGCACTGGGAGGCACTGGGATGAACTGGGAGGGCAATGGGAGGCACTGAGATGAACTGGGGGTGACTGGGAGGCACTGGGAGGGCACTGGGAGGCACTGGGATGAACTGGGAGGGCAATGGGAGGCGCTGGGGGCTACTGGGAAAGCACTGGGAGTGCACTGGGAAGGCACTGAGATGAACTGGGGGTAACTGGGAGGCACTGGGAGGGCAATGGGAGGCATTAGGAGGGCACTGGGATGAACTGGGAAGGCAACGGGAGGCGCTGGGGGCTACTGGGAGGCACTGGGATGGTACTGGGAGGCACCGGAAGAGCACTGGAGTGACTGGGAGGGCACGGGGAGGCACTGGGATGAACTGGGAGGCACTGGGGGTGACTGGGAGGGACTGGGATGAAGCGAGGGTTTGTGGGAGGGCACTGGGAGGCACTGGGAGGCACTGGGAGTCTCTGAAGAGCACTGGAGTGACTGGGATGAACTGGGAGGCACTGGGATGAACTGGGAGGTACTGGGATGAAGCGAGGGTTTAATGGGAGGTACTGAGGAGGCGCTGGGAGGACACTGGGTGTTACTGGGAGGACACTGGGTGTTACTGGGAGGCACTGGGTGTTACTGGGGGGGCACTGGGACGGCACTTTGAGGCACTGGGAGGGCACTGGGAATTACTGGGAGGGCACTGGGGGTTTCTGGGAAGCACTGGGAGGGCACTGGGAGGCACTGGGAGGCACTGGGAGGACACTGGGAGGGCGAAGCCCCTTTAAGAGGTGGGGAGGGGAGCCCCGAGGGGGCGGGGCCAGAGGGGGCGGCGATGACGTCATGGGAATCCCGGAGGGGGGGGGGGAGGGAGAGGGGATTCCCCCTGGTTTGGCCGCCCCCGCGGGGGCACTGGGATAGAACTGGGGGTTACTGGGGGTTACTGGGAGGGCACTGGGGGTTACTGGGAGGCACTGGTTGGGTTCTGGGCATTACTGGGAGGCACTGGGTGTTACTGGGATGCATTGGGAGAGAACTGGGCGCTACTGGGAGGGAACTGGGGATTACTGGGGTGTGGTGGGTGGACACTGGGAGGGCACTGGGGGCTACTGGGAGGGCACTGGGGGTTACTGGGAGACACTGGGAGACACTGGGTGTTGCTGGGCAGCACTGGGAGAGAACTGGGGATTACTGGGGTGTGGTGGGTGGACACTGGGAGGGCACTGGGGGCTACTGGGGGTTACTGGGGGTTACTGGGAGGGCCCTGGGTGTTACTGGGAGACACTGGCTGGGTACTGGGGGATTACTGGGAGACATTGGGGGTTACTGGGAGGCATTGGGAGTTGCTGGGAACGAACTGGCATGGAACTGGGGGCTACTGGGAGGGCACTGGGAGGGCACTGGGTATTACTGGGAGGTTACTGAGAGAGAGATAGGAGGCACTGGGAATTACTGGGAGGGCACTGGGTGTTACTGGGAGGCACTGGTTGGGTACTGGGCATTACTGGGAGGCACTGGGTGTTACTGGGATGCATTGGGAGGGCACTGGGAGACACTGGGTGTTGCTGGGCAGCACTGGGAGAGAACTGGGCGCTACTGGGAGGGAACTGGGGATTACTGGGGTGTGGTGGGTGGACACTGGGAGGGCACTGGGGGCTACTGGGAGGGCACTGGGGGTTACTGGGAGACACTGGGAGACACTGGGTGTTGCTGGGCAGCACTGGGAGAGAACTGGGGATTACTGGGGTGTGGTGGGTGCACACTGGGAGGGCACTGGGGGCTACTGGGAGGGCACTGGGGGCTACTGGGAGGGCACTAGGGGTTACTGGGAGACACTGGGAGACACTGGGTGTTGCTGGGCAGCACTGGGAGAGAACTGGGGATTACTGGGGTGTGGTGGGTGCACACTGGGAGGGCACTGGGGGTTACTGGGGGTTACTGGGAGGGCCCTGGGTGTTACTGGGAGGGCCCTGGGTGTTACTGGGAGACACTGGTTGGGTACTGGGGGTTACTGGGAGACCTTGGGGGTTACTGGGAGGCATTGGGAGTTGCTGGGAATGAACTGGCATGGAACTGGGGCCTACTGGGAGGGCACTGGGTGTTACTGGGAGGGCACTGAGAGAGAGCTAGGAGGCACTGGGAATTACTGGGAATTACTGGGAGGGCACTGGGTGTTACTGGGAGGACCCTGAGAGAGCTAGGAGGCACTGGGAGGGCACTGGGAATTACTGGGAGGGCACTGGGGGTTTCTGGGAAGCACTGGGAGGGCACTGGGAGGCACTGGGAGGCACTGGGAGGGCGAAGCCCCTTTAAGGGGTGGGGAGGGGAGCCCCGAGGGGGCGGGGCCAGAGGGGCGGTGATGACGTCATGGGAATCCCGGAGGGGGGGGGAGGGAGAGGGGATTCCCCCTGGTTTGGCCGCCCCCGCGGGGGCACTGGGATAGAACTGGGGGTTACTGGGGGTTACTGGGAGGGCACTGGGGGTTACTGGGAGGCACTGGTTGGGTTCTGGGCATTACTGGGAGGCACTGGGTGTTACTGGGATGCATTGGGAGAGAACTGGGCGCTACTGGGAGGGAACTGGGGTTTACTGGGGTGTGGTGGGTGGACACTGGGAGGGCACTGGGGGCTACTGGGAGGGCACTGGGGGTTACTGGGAGACACTGGGAGACACTGGGTGTTACTGGGCAGCACTGGGAGAGAACTGGGGATTACTGGGGTGTGGTGGGTGCACACTGGGAGGGCACTGGGGGTTACTGGGGGTTACTGGGAGGGCCCTGGGTGTTACTGGGAGACACTGGTTGGGTACTGGGGGTTACTGGGAGACATTGGGGGTTACTGGGAGGCATTGGGAGTTGCTGGGAACGAACTTGCATGGAACTGGGGGCTACTGGGAGGGCACTGGGAGGGCACTGGGTGTTACTGGGAGGGCACTGAGAGAGAGCTAGGAGGCACTGGGAATTACTGGGAGGGCACTGGGTGTTACTGGGAGGCACTTTTTGGGTACTGGGCATTACTGGGAGGCACTGGGTGTTACTGGGATGCATTGGGAGGGCACCGGGAGGCACTGGGTGTTGCTGGGCAGCACTGGGAGAGAACTGGGCGCTACTGGGAGGGAACTGGGGATTACTGGGATGTGGTGGGTGGGCACTGGAAGGGCACTGGGGGCTACTGGGAGGGCACTGGGAGGGCCCTGGGTGTTACTGGGAGGGCCCTGGGTGTTACTGGGAGGGCCCTGGGTGTTACTGGGAGACACTGGTTGGGTACTGGGGGTTACTGGGAGACATTGGGGGTTACTGGGAGGCATTGGGAGTTGCTGGGAACGAACTGGCATGGAACTGAGGGCTACTGGGAGGGCACTGGGAGGGCACTGGGTATTACTGGGAGGGCACTGAGAGAGAGCTAGGAGGCACTGGGAATTACTGGGAGGGCACTGGGTGTTACTGGGAGGCACTTTTTGGGTACTGGGCATTACTGGGAGGCACTGGGTGTTACTGGGATGCATTGGGAGGGCACCGGGAGGCACTGGGTGTTGCTGGGCAGCACTGGGAGAGAACTGGGCGCTACTGGGAGGGAACTGGGGATTACTGGGGTGTGGTGGGTGGGCACTGGGAGGGCACTGGGGGCTACTGGGAGGGCACTGGGGGTTACTGGGAGACACTGGGAGACACTGGGTGTTGCTGGGCAGCACTGGGAGAGAACTGGGGATTACTGGGGTGTGGTGGGTGCACACTGGGAGGGCACTGGGGGTTACTGGGGGTTACTGGGAGGGCCCTGGGTGTTACTGGGAGGGCCCTGGGTGTTACTGGGAGACACTGGTTGGGTACTGGGGATTACTGGGAGACATTGGGGGTTACTGGGAGGCATTGGGAGTTGCTGGGAACGAACTGGCATGGAACTGGGGGCTACTGGGAGGGCACTGGGTATTACTGGGAGGGCACTGGGAGGGCACTGGGAGGCACTGGGGGGCACTGGGAAGGCGAAGCCCCTTTAAGGGGTGTGGAGGGGAGCCCCGAGGGGGCGGGGCCAGAGGGGGCGGTGATGACGTCATGGGAATCCCCGCGGGGAGGGGGGAAGGAGGGGGGATTCCCCCTAGTTTGACCGCCCCCGAAGGGGCACTGGGATGGAACTGGGGGTTACTGGGAGGCACTGGTTGGGCACTGGGAGGGCACTGGGAGGCACTGGGAGGGCAAGGGGGTTACTGGGAAGCACTGGGAGGGCCCTGGGGGTTACTGGGAGGGCCCTGGGGGTTACTGGGAGGGCACTGGGAGGGCACTTGGAGACCACTGAGGGTTACTGGGAGGGCACTGGGGTTTACTGGATGTTACTGGGAGGGCCCTGGGGGTTCCTGGGTGTTACTGGGAGGCACTGGGTGTTACTGGGAGGCACTGGGAGGGCACTGAGAGGCACTGGGAGGGCACTGTGGGTTACTGGGTGTTACTGGGAGGGCACTTGGAAACCACTGGGTGTTACTGGGAGGCACTGGGAGGTCCCTGGGGGGTTACTGGGGGGGCCATGGGGGTTACTGGGGGTTACTGGGAGGCACTGGGAGGGCACTGGGGGTTCCTGGGAGGGCACTGGGAGGGCACTTGGAGACCACTGAGGGTTACTGGGAGGGCACTGGGGTTTACTGGTTGTTACTGGGAGGGCCCTGGGGGTTCCTGGGTGTTACTGGGAGGCACTGGGTATTACTGGGAGGCACTGGGAGGGCACTGAGAGGCACTGGGAGGGCACTGTGGGTTACTGGGTGTTACTGGGAGGGCACTTGGAAACCACTGGGTGTTACTGGGAGGCACTGGGAGGGCCCTGGGGGGTTACTGGGGATACTGGGAGGCACTGGGAGGGCACTGGGGGTTCCTGGGAGTTACTGGGAGGCACTGGGCATTACTGGTAGGTACTGGGAGGGCGCCGGGGTTTCCTGAGGGGGCCCTGGGTGTTACTGGGAGGGCCCTGGGTGTTACTGGGAGGGCCCTGGGTGTTACTGGGTGTTACTGGGAGGGCACTGGGCGTTACTGGGAGGGCACTGGGGGTTCCTGGGTGTTACTGGGTGTTACTGGGAGGGCACTGGGTGTTACTGGGAGGGCACTGGGGGTTCCTGGGTGTTACTGGGAGGGCCCTGGGGGTTCCTGGGTGTTACTGGGTGTTACTGGGAGGGCACTGGGTGTTACTGGGAGGGCACTGGGGGTTCCTGGGTATTACTGGGAGGGCCCTGGGTGTTACTGGGAGGGCACTGGGGGTATCTGGGTGTTACTGGGAGGGCACTGGGTGTTACTGGGAGGGCACTGGGGGTTTCAGGGTGTTACTGGGAGGGCCCTGGGTGTTACTGGGAGGGCACTGGGGGTATCTGGGTGTTACTGGGAGGGCACTGGGTGTTACTGGGAGGGCACTGGGGGTTTCAGGGTGTTACTGGGAGGGCCCTGGGTGTTACTGGGAGGGCACTGGGGGTTCCTGGGTGTTACTGGGAGGGCACTGGGTGTTACTGGGAGGGCACTGGGGGTTCCTGGGCGTTACTGGGAGGGCCCTGGGTGTTACTGGGAGGGCACTGGGGATTCCTGGGTGTTACTGAGAGGGCCCTGGGTGTTACTGGGAGGGCACTGGGGGTTCCTGGGTGTTACTGGGAGGGCACTGGGTGTTACTGGGAGGGCACTGGGGGTTCCTGGGTGTTACTGGGAGGGCACTGGGTGTTACTGGGAGGGCACTGGGGGTTCCTGGGTGTTACTGGGAGGGCACTTGGTGTTACTGGGAGGGCACTGGGGGTTCCTGGGTGTTACTGGGAGGGCACTGGGTGTTACTGGGAGGGCACTGGGGGTTCCTGGGTGTTACTGGGAGGGCGCTGGGTGTTACTGGGAGGGCACTGGGTGTTACTGGGAGGGCCCTGGGGGTTCCTGGGTGTTACTGGGAGGGCCCTGGGTGTTACTGGGAGGGCCCTGGGTGTTACTGGGAGGGCACTGAGAGGGCCCTGGGTGTTACTGGGAGGGCACTGGGGGTTACTGGGAGGGCACTGGGGGTTCCTGGGTGTTACTGGGAGGGCACTGGGGGTTCCTGGGTGTTACTGGGAGGGCACTGGGGGTTCCTGGGTGTTACTGGGAGGGCACTGGGTGTTACTGGGAGGGCACTGGGGGTTCCTGGGTGTTACTGAGAGGGCACTGGGGGTTCCTGGGTGTTACTGGGAAGGCACTGGGTGTTACTGGGAGGGCACTGGGGGTTCCTGGGTGTTACTGGGAGGGCACTGGGTGTTACTGGGAGGGCACTGGGGGTTCCTGGGTGTTACTGGGAGGGCACTGGGTGTTACTGGGAGGGCACTGGGGGTTCCTGGGTGTTACTGGGAGGGCACTGGGTGTTACTGGGAGGGCACTGGGGGTTCCTAAGTGTTACTGGGAGGCACTGGGCGTTACTGGTGCCCCTCCCCCCAGGTGGGCGCCCCCCCGCCTCCCCCCCCCAGACGGTGAAGCAGCTCCTGAAGGCGCTGAGACAGCAGCGTGGGGGGAGGGGCGCCCCGGTGAGTGACCCCTCCCCCCATCACCCCCCGACCCCCCCCCCATAGGGGATCCCCCATCCCCCCCCCCCCCCCCCCCATGGGACCCCCACCCAGGTTGAGCACCCAGACCCCCCCAATCTCCTTATAGGCCCCCTCCCCCCATGGGACCCCCCCCCAACCCCCCAAAAGGGACCCCACCCCCCCGGTTGAGCACCCAACACCCCCCCCCCCCTCCTTATAGGGCCCCCCCCCCATGGGACCCCCCCCCATCCCCGCCATAGGACCCCCACCCAGGTTGAGCACCCAGACCCCCCCAATCTCCATATAGGGCCCCCCCCCCCCATGGGACCCCCCCCCCAACTCCCCAAAAGGGACCCCACCCCCCCGGTTGAGCACCCAACACCCCCCCCCCCCCTCCTTATAGGACCCCCCCCATGGGACCCCCCCACAGTTGAGCACCCAGACCCCCCCAATCTCCTTATAGGGCCCCCCCCGCATGGGACCCCCCCCCAACCCCCCAAAAGGGACCCCACCCCCCCGGTTGAGCACCCAACACCCCCCCCCCCCTCCTTATAGGACCCCCCCCCATGGGACCCCCCCCAGTTGAGCACCCAGACCCCCCCCCCCCAATCTCCTTATAGGGCCCCCCCACCATGGGACCCCTCCAACCCCCCAAAAGGGACCCCACCCCCCCGGTTGAGCACCCAACACCCCCCCCCCCAACCTCCTTATAGGACCCCCCACCCATGGGACCCCCCCCCATCCCCCCCATGGGACCCCCCCCAGTTGAGCACCCAGACCCCCTCCAATCTCCTTATAGGCCCCCCCCCCCCCCATGGGACCCCCCCCAGTTGAGCACCCAGACCCCACCCCAATCTCCTTATAGGGCCCCCCCATGGGCCCCCTCCCATCCCCCCAAAAGGGACCCCACCCCCCCGGTTGAGCACCCAACACCCCCCCGCTATAGGCCCCCCCCCCCCCCCATGGGACCCCCCCCAGTTGAGCACCCAGACCCCCCCAATCTCCTTATAGGGACCCCCCCTCCATTGGGACCTCCCCCCCCAACCCCCTAAATGCGACCCCCACCCCCCGAATGCAGCACCCAGACCCCCCCCCCAATCTCTTTATAGGGTCCCCCCATGGGACCCACCCAGTTGAGCACCCAGACCCCCCCCAAATCTCCTTATAGGCCCCCCCCGCCATGGGACCCCCCCCAACCCCCCAAAAGGGACCCCACCCCCCCGGTTGAGCACCCAACACCCCCCCCCCCCTCCTTATAGGACCCCCCCATGGGACCCCCCCCCAGTTGAGCACCCAGACCCCCCCCAATCTCCTTATAGGACCCCCCCCCATGGGACCCCCACCCAGGTTGAGCACCCAGACCCCCCCAATCTCCTTATAGGGCCACCCCGCCATGGACCCCCCCCAACCCCCCAAAAGGGACCCCACCCCCCCGGTTGAGCACCCAACACCCCCCCCCCCCCTCCTTATGGGACCCCCCCCAGTTGAGCACCCAGACCCCCCCCAATCTCCTTATAGGGCCCCCCCCCCATGGGACCCCCCCATCCCCGCCATGGGACCCCCCCTAGTTGAGCACCCAGACCCCCCCCAATCTCCTTAAAGACCCCCCCACCATGGGACCCCTCCCATCCCCCCAAAAGGGACCCCACCCCCCCGGTTGAGCACCCAACA
>JAUMJJ010000929.1:0-21704 GCA_033556795.1 Tapera naevia | reverse complement strand
CCCACACTACTAACCCTATTAACAAAAAATTACAAGAACTCCCCCAGCTCAATTACCAAAACCGTCAAAACTGCCTTTCTCACCAGCCTAATCCCCACCACACTATTCCTATACTCTGGCATAGACAGCATTATCTCCATCTGAGAATGAAAATTCATTATAAACTTTAAAATCCCAATAAACCTTAAAATTGACCAATACTCAATAATATTTTTTCCCATTGCACTATTTGTAACATGATCTATTCTACAATTCGCCTCCTGATATATAGCTACAGAACCATACATTACAAAATTCTTCTCATACTTACTAATATTCCTAACTGCAATATTAACACTAACAATCGCCAACAACCTATTTTTACTTTTCATCGGATGAGAGGGGGTAGGAATTATATCATTTCTCCTAATCGGATGATGGCAAGGCCGAGCAGAAGCCAATACAGCTGCTCTACAAGCTATCCTATATAACCGAATCGGAGATATCGGACTCATCCTAAGTATAGCCTGACTCGCATGCACCATAAACTCATGAGATATCCAACAAACCATGCCCAACCATACCCAAACCCCAACACTCCCATTACTAGGCCTCATCCTAGCCGCAACCGGAAAGTCAGCTCAATTTGGCCTACATCCATGACTACCAGCTGCCATAGAAGGCCCAACCCCAGTTTCCGCCCTACTCCACTCAAGTACTATAGTTGTAGCAGGAATCTTCCTCCTAATCCGAATACACCCTATACTCTCCAACAACCAAACCGCCCTAACCCTATGCTTATGTCTAGGAGCACTATCCACACTATTTGCCGCTACCTGTGCTCTAACACAAAACGACATCAAAAAAATTATTGCCTTCTCAACATCTAGCCAACTAGGACTAATAATAGTAACAATTGGACTAAACCTTCCACAGCTAGCCTTTCTACACATTTCAACCCACGCCTTCTTCAAAGCCATACTCTTCCTGTGCTCTGGATCAATTATCCACAACCTCAGTGGTGAACAAGACATCCGAAAAATAGGCGGCCTTCAAAAAATACTTCCAACAACCACCTCCTGCCTAACTATCGGAAACCTAGCCTTAATAGGAACTCCATTCTTAGCCGGATTCTACTCAAAAGATCTCATCATTGAAAGCCTAAACACATCACACCTTAATACCTGAGCACTACTCCTAACACTACTCGCCACAACATTCACCGCAACATATAGCCTACGAATAACTATTTTAGTACAAACAGGATTCCCCCGCATCCCATCAACTACCCCAATAAACGAAAACGACCCAGCAATTATTAACCCAATCACTCGACTTGCACTAGGCAGCATCCTAGCTGGCCTACTTATCACAACTTACTTCCCACCTACGAGCACCCCTCCAATAACCATACCTACATACATAAAAATTGCCGCTATACTTCTAACGATCCTAGGAACCATTCTAGCCCTCGAACTATCAAACATAACTCACGCCCTATCAAAGCCCAAACAAAACATGGCAATAAACTTCTCATCTACATTAGGCTACTTCAACCCATTACTCCACCGCCTAACCTCTACAAACCTCCTAAACACAGGACAAAAACTATCCTCCCACCTAGCCGACCTATCCTGGTACAAAAAAATAGGCCCAGAAGGACTTGCCACCCTACAAGTCATAACAACCAAAACCTCAACCAACCTACACACAGGCCTCATCAAAGCCTATTTAAGCTCATTTGCCCTATCAATCCTAATCCTCTTACTAATATACAGAACCAACACCCTAATGGCCCCAAACATACGAAAACATCACCCCCTACTAAAAATAATTAACAACTCCCTAATTGACCTCCCAACACCCTCAAATATCTCCGCCTGATGAAATTTCGGCTCTCTTCTAGGTATCTGCCTAGCAACCCAAATCCTTACAGGATTAATGCTAGCCATACACTATACCGCAGACACAACCCTAGCATTCTCCTCCGTAGCCCACATGTGCCGAGACGTCCAATATGGTTGACTACTCCGCAACCTACATGCAAATGGAGCATCAGCATTTTTCATCTGCATTTACCTTCACATCGGACGAGGCTTCTACTACGGCTCCTATCTATTCAAGGAAACCTGAAACACAGGAGTTATCCTCCTCTTAACCTTAATAGCAACCGCCTTCGTAGGATATGTTCTCCCATGGGGACAAATATCGTTTTGAGGCGCAACCGTCATCACTAACCTATTCTCAGCCATCCCATACATCGGACAGACCCTAGTAGAATGAGCTTGAGGAGGCTTCTCAGTAGACAACCCGACACTAACCCGATTTTTTGCCCTACATTTTATTCTTCCATTCATAATTGCAGGTCTCACACTAATCCACCTCACCTTCCTCCACGAAACTGGTTCAAACAACCCACTAGGACTAGCATCAGATTCAGACAAAATCCCATTCCACCCCTACTTCTCCCTAAAAGATATCCTGGGATTCATCACAATACTACTCTTCCTGACAACCCTAGCCCTCTTCTCACCAACACTACTAAGCGACCCAGAAAACTTTACCCCCGCAAACCCACTCATCACACCCCCTCATATTAAACCAGAATGATACTTCCTATTTGCATACGCTATCCTACGCTCAATCCCAAACAAACTTGGAGGAGTCCTTGCACTCGCTGCATCTGTCCTAGTACTATTTCTAGCCCCACTCCTACATAAATCTAAACAACGCACAATAACATTTCGCCCTCTATCCCAAGTATTATTCTGAATTTTAGTCACCAATCTAATCATCCTAACATGAGTAGGCAGCCAACCAGTAGAACACCCATTCATTATCATCGGCCAACTAGCATCCCTCACCTACTTCTCTATTATTCTAATCCTCTTTCCAATCACTGCCACCCTAGAAAACAAGTTACTGAACTACTAAAATACTCTAATAGTTTATCAAAAACATTGGTCTTGTAAGCCAAAGAATGAAGATCCCACCTCTTCTTAGAGTTTTTCTTCCTCCGGGCCCCCCCCCTCCCCCCCGGAGGATTTTTTGCCGGGATCTATGTACTCTAGCATACTATTCTCGTACCACATTATACATTATATCCATGTCCCTAAATACATTAATATACACCTGGACACAAATCGCATTTTTCACATCCTACTTTCAAGCGCTATCCGCGTGTAACTTATTAACGGAATTTACACTCTGCCCGTACTAAAACCATGACATGCCATTCTATACATTAACGGACTTTCCCTGGACACGAGGCCTCCCGGAGGGAATGACCTTAATGGTAGCAGGACTATTCCGACGAAACTTTGTTCCGGTACAGCTTTCTAAAGTACCCGATGGATTTATTGATCGTTCACAGCACGAGAAATCCGCAACGCCTTGCACGAAGTACCTCCTCATACTAGCTTCAAGCCCATTCTTTCCACCATACACCACTGACACTACTTGCTCTTTTGCGCCTCGGGTTCCTATTTCAGGGTCATCAATTGGTAGTTGGATATATATTGGTTTTCACAGATGCAACCGAGCTCTGTCAGGGGCACTTTGCCTCGTAATCCCGACATCTTTCTGCCTTTTGTCTACTGGTTCCCTCTCTTCCCTTCGGGAGCCTTCACAGGTTGCCCATGGTAGTTAGAGCAGGAGCTTACAATCTATTTACCTGGGCTACAATGGTCCACGGGCCTTTTTATCACTTTCAGAGAATCACTCAATGAGACGGTCGACGTATCCGGGGAATCATCTCAACACTGATGCACTTTAGATAGCCCTCACATACTTGATCCGACTAGCTTAACTCCCGTGTGGCAGGATAATGCATGCATAGGGTATATGATTTTTCGATTTTCGCCCCCCCGGGCGATTTTAACAACACTAGGAATTTCCGACTAAACCATAATTTTCCACCCATCACAATTTTTATCATCACATTTCACATTTTCCCACTCTAGACAAACTACATTAATAAACAAATTCGTTACTTAACAAAAATTTTTTTACATCATACATCACAAAACATCATCAAACAATCCAGTAAAAATTCATTAAATAAACAAACACTTACATTTGTCACCATCACAAACATAATACATCAAAACATACCTCAGAAAAAAAGGAATTAAACCTTTATCACCAACTCCCAAAGCTGGTATTCTAAATTAAACTATTTTCTGATAACCCCACTAAACTGCCCGAATAGCCCCACGCGACAACCCCCGCACAACCTCCAAAACTACGAACAACGTCAACAACAAACCTCACCCCGCCACCAAGAACATCCCAAACCCCAAAGAATAAAACATTGCCACACCACTAAAATCCAACCGCACCAAAAACATACCTCCATTATCAACAGTAACTAACCCAACCTTTCAACACTCAACCACACCTCCTACAACCACACCAACAACAACAACCAAAAATAACCCAACCCCATACCCCACTACTCCCCAATCCCCCCAAGCCTCTGGAAACGGCTCCGCTGCCAAAGAAACAGAGTATACAAACACCACTAACATTCCCCCTAAATACACCATAAAAAGCACTAAAGACACAAACGAAACTCCCAAACTCAACAACCACCCACATCCTATCACAGATGCCAACACCAAACCAACCACCCCATAATATGGCGAAGGATTAGACGCAACCGCCAACCCACCCAACACAAAACCTACACCCAAGAAAAAAACAAAATAAGTCATAATAATTCCTGCTTGGCCTCTCTCCAAGATCTATGGCCTGAAAAACCATCGTTGTAAACTTCAACTACAAGAACACCCTACAAACAAACCATACATCATCATTATATTGTAAACATCATCTTTTATTACTTATCTTATACACATTTTTTCACTTTTTACACTCCACCGCCGCTGGAGTTACATTAAAATAATTCCACCACTTTGTACACCACATCACTTATTATTTACATATTTATTATATATATTTTTACCAAATATTAAAAAACCCACTCTACAACAAAACAAACAACAAACAACAAACAACAAACAACAAACAACAAACAACAAACAACAAACAACAAACAACAAACAACAAACAACAAACAACAAACAACAAACAACAAACAACAAACAACACAAGCCCCTTTCACGTCCTCGTAGCTTAAATAAAAGCATAGCACTGAAGATGCTAAGATGGTTAGCCCTACCTCCCCGAGGACAAAAGACTTAGTCCTAACCTTACCGTTAGTTCTTGCTAGATATATACATGCAAGTATCCGCATTCCAGTGTAAATGCCCTTAGCCTTCTTGTCAAGATAAAAGGAGCAGGTATCAGGCACACCCCATATCAAAGTAGCCCAAGACGCCTTGCTTAGCCACACCCCCACGGGCATTCAGCAGTAATTAACATTAAGCAATAAGTGTAAGCTTGACTTAGTTATAGCAACCAGAGTTGGTAAATCTTGTGCCAGCCACCGCGGTCATACAAGAGACTCAAATTAACGGTAATACGGCGTAAAGAGTGGTACATGCAGTATCTTGACATTTAAGATCAAAATGTAACCAAGCTGTCATAAGCTCAGATTACAACTAAAGCCGCCCTAAAAGAGATCTTAAATCCTTAGACAAACTAGATCCACGAAAGCCAGGACCCAAACTGGGATTAGATACCCCACTATGCCTGGCCCTAAATCTTGATATCTTCCCATATACAAAGATATCCGCCTGAGAATTACGAGCACAAACGCTTAAAACTCTAAGGACTTGGCGGTGTCCCAAACCCACCTAGAGGAGCCTGTTCTATAATCGATAACCCACGATTTACCCAACCGACTCTAGCCCTAAGCCAGCCTACATACCGCCGTCGCCAGCTCACCTTTTTGAAAGAACAACAGTGGGCACAATAACCATACTTCGCTAACAAGACAGGTCAAGGTATAGCTTATGAGTCGGGAGCAATGGGCTACATTTCCTAACACTAGGAAACACGGAAGGGAGTGTGAAACCATTCCCGGAAGGCGGATTTAGCAGTAAATAGGGACAATGAGAGCCCCATTTAAATTGGCCCTGGGACACGTACATACCGCCCGTCACCCTCGTCACAACCACATTCCCTTAATAAATTAATACTACATTACTAGGTAAAGATGAGGTAAGTCGTAACAAGGTAAGTGTACCGGAAGGTGTACTTAGCATACCAAGGCGTAGCTACAACACCAAAGCATTCAGCTTACACCTGAAAGATATCTGCCATCACCCAGATCGCCTTGAAGCCAAACTCTAGCCCAACCCTTCATATCTAATTAACCAAAAAACTAACTTCATCACTTAACTAAAACATTCAATAAACCTAGTATAGGCGATAGAAAAGGACATCATCCGGAGCGATAGAGCCCCTGTACCGCAAGGGAAAGATGAAATAATAATGAAAACCTAAGCATATAATAGCAAAGACAAAATCTTGTACCTTTTGCATCATGATTTAGCCAGAACCACCAAGCAAAACGGATTTAAGCTTGCCCCCCCGAAACCCAAGCGAGCTACTCACGAGCAGCTATACATGAGCGAACCCGTCTCTGTCGCAAAAGAGTGGGATGACTCGTTAGTAGAGGTGAAAAGCCAACCGAGCTGGGTGATAGCTGGTTGCCTGTGAAACGAATTTAAGTTCTCTCTAGACCTCCCTCTAAGGAAACCTAACCAAACCCCCATGTAGAAGGTCAAGAGTAATTTAAAGGGGGTACAGCCCCTTTAAAAAAGAAAACAATCTCCCCTAGCGGATAAACACCACACCCACATCCTTACTGTAGGCCTTTAAGCAGCCATCATTAAAGAATGCGTCAAAGCTCGCCTCTTAAAAATACTAAAACAACATGACTCCCTTACCACTAACAGGCTAACCTATCCCTATAGAAGAACTTATGCTAAAATAAGTAACTTGGAACATTTCCCTCCCTAGCGCAAGCTTACATCATTTAATTATTAACAGACCATAATTAATACCTCAATTCTAACAAGACAAAATATTAAACATACTGTTAACCCAACCCAGGTGCGCATATTAGAAAGATTAAAATCTACAAAAGGAACTCGGCAAACCCAAGACCCGACTGTTTACCAAAAACATAGCCTTTAGCCAACCAAGTATTAAAGGTGATGCCTGCCCAGTGACAGAACGTTTAACGGCCGCGGTATCCTAACCGTGCGAAGGTAGCGCAATCAATTGTCTCATAAATCGGGACTTGTATGAATGGCTAAACGAGGTCTTAACTGTCTCCTGTAGATAATCAGTGAAATTGATCTTCCTGTGCAAAAGCAGGAATGAACCCATAAGACGAGAAGACCCTGTGGAACTTAAAAATCAATGGCCATCACCAACACTAACCAAGCCTACTAGGCCTACAACTTACTAGACAATGGCTCATATTTTTTGGTTGGGGCGACCTTGGAGAAAAACAAATCCTCCAAAAATAAGACCACAACTCTTAACTAAGAGTGACATCTCAATGTGCTAATAGTAATCAGACCCAGTACAACTGAGTAATGAACCAAGCTACCCCAGGGATAACAGCGCAATCTCCTTCAAGAGCCCATATCGACAAGGAGGTTTACGACCTCGATGTTGGATCAGGACATCCTAATGGTGCAGCCGCTATTAAGGGTTCGTTTGTTCAACGATTA
The DNA here is from genome assembly GCA_033556795.1 of Tapera naevia. Lineage (NCBI taxonomy): Eukaryota > Metazoa > Chordata > Aves > Cuculiformes > Neomorphidae > Tapera > Tapera naevia. The sequence continues at coordinate 14,073 of JAUMJJ010000929.1, read as the reverse complement.
ACAGTCCTACGTGATCTGAGTTCAGACCGGAGCAATCCAGGTCGGTTTCTATCTATGACTAGGCCTTCCCTAGTACGAAAGGACCGGGAAAGCAGGGCCAATATTACCCAACACGCCCTCCCTCAAGTAGTGAACTCAACTAAACTACTATAATGGATATTAACATATAACCAATGCCCTAGAAAAGGGCCGCTAGCGTGGCAGAGCTTGGTAAATGCAAAAGGCTTAAGCCCTTTACCCAGAGGTTCAAGTCCTCTCCCTAGCTTTCATCAACTATGTCAAAACCCTCTACCCTTACCCTCCTCTTTATATCACTGTCCTATGCTATCCCAATTTTACTTGCTGTAGCCTTCCTAACCCTAGTAGAACGAAAAATCCTAAGCTACATACAATCCCGAAAAGGCCCAAACGTTGTAGGCCCATTTGGTTTACTACAACCTGTAGCAGATGGTGTAAAACTATTTATTAAAGAACCAATCCGACCATCTACTTCATCTCCATTCTTATTTATCGTAACCCCAATACTAGCACTACTATTGGCAATCACAATCTGAATCCCCCTCCCACTTCCATTTTCCCTAGCCGACTTGAACCTAGGACTACTATTCCTGTTAGCCATATCAAGCCTAGCCGTATACTCAATCCTATGATCTGGATGAGCCTCCAACTCAAAATATGCCCTAATCGGAGCCCTACGTGCAGTAGCACAAACAATTTCATATGAAGTTACACTAGCTATCATCCTGCTCTCCGTAATTATATTAAGCGGAAACTACTCCCTAAATACCCTCATTACCACCCAAGAACCACTTTACCTTATCTTCTCTTCCTGACCCCTTGCAATGATATGGTATATTTCAACCCTAGCCGAAACAAACCGTGCCCCATTCGACCTCACAGAAGGAGAGTCAGAACTAGTCTCCGGATTTAATGTCGAATACGCTGCAGGTCCTTTCGCTCTTTTCTTCCTAGCCGAATACGCAAACATTATACTAATAAACACACTAACCACCATTCTATTCCTCAACCCAAGTTCACTAAACCCACCCCTAGAGCTATTCCCTATTATTATAGCTACAAAAATCCTACTACTGTCCTCTGGTTTTCTATGAGTTCGCGCCTCATATCCTCGATTCCGCTACGACCAGCTCATACACCTCCTATGAAAAAATTTCTTACCACTAACACTAGCCCTATGCTTATGACACACCAGCATACCAATCTGTTATGCAGGATTTACTCAAGACATGCCCAAGGAAATGTGCCTGAACAAAAGGATCACTATGATAAAGTGAATATAGAGGTACACTAACCCTCTCATTTCCTATCTGAACACCTTAGAAAAGTAGGACTCGAACCTACACAAAAGAGATCAAAGCTCTTCATACTTCCTCTATATTATTTCCTAGTAGAGTCAGCTAACAAAGCTATCGGGCCCATACCCCGAAAATGATGGTTTAACTCCCTCCCCTACTAATGAGCCCATATGCAAAACTAATCTTCACACTAAGTCTTATACTAGGCACAGCCATTACAATCTCAAGCAACCACTGAATTATGGCCTGAACAGGCCTAGAAATCAATACCCTAGCAATTATCCCATTAATCGCCAAATCCCATCACCCACGCGCAATTGAAGCTACAATTAAGTACTTCCTAGTCCAAGCTACTGCATCAGCACTAATCCTATTTACAAGCATTATCAATGCCTACTCAAACGGCCAGTGAGACCTCACTCAACTAAACCACCCAACAGCCTGCATTCTACTTACAACTGCAATCGCAATAAAACTTGGACTAGTACCATTTCACTTTTGATTTCCAGAAGTCATCCAAGGATCATCTATAACCACAGCACTTTTATTATCTACAATCATAAAACTGCCACCACTCACTATTTTATTTATAGTATCCCCATCCCTCCACCCAACACTACTAACCTTCATAGCCATTGCCTCTGCAGCCTTAGGGGGCTGAATAGGCCTAAACCAAACACAAACCCGAAAAATCCTAGCTTTCTCATCTATTTCCCACCTAGGCTGAATAACCATTATTCTAATCTACAGCCCTAAACTCACCATAATCAACTTCTATGTATATTCCTTACTAACCATCCCTATTTTCCTTATCCTTAATACAACTAAGTCCATAAAACTATCCACAATAATAATTTCTTGAACAAAAGCCCCAATCCTGATAGCTACCATAATATTAACCATACTATCCCTTGCAGGACTTCCCCCATTAACAGGATTCCTACCAAAATGATTTATCATCCATAATCTTACAAAACAAGAAATAACAACAACAGCAACAATCATCGCCCTCCTCTCCTTATTAAGCTTATTCTTCTATCTGCGCCTCACATATTACTCAACAATCACACTCCCACCAAACTCTGCCAATCATATAAAACAATGACACACCAATAAGACATCTAATATCCTAATTGCTATCACCACCTCCCTATCCCTCACACTCCTACCTCTATCCCCAATAATTTTAACCATTAACTAGAAACTTAGGATAAACTACAAACCGAAGGCCTTCAAAGCCTTAAACAAGAGCTAAAACCTCTTAGTTTCTGATAAGACCCGCAGGATATTAACCTACACCTTCTGAATGCAACTCAGATACTCTAATTAAGTTAGGGCCTTATACTAGACAGGCGGGCTTCGATCCCACAACATCCTAGTTAACAGCTAGACGCCTAAACCAACAGGCCTCTGTCTACACCCTAAGACTCCGGCACGTCTACAACGTACATCGATGAGCTTGCAACTCAACATGAACTTCACTACAGAGCCGATAAGAAGAGGAATTGAACCTCTGTAAAAAGGTCTACAGCCTAACGCCTCAACACTCAGCCATCTTACCTGTGACCACCACTACCCGATGATTATTCTCAACCAACCACAAAGATATCGGCACCCTATACCTAATCTTCGGTGCCTGAGCAGGTATAATCGGAACCGCCCTAAGCCTGCTTATCCGTGCAGAACTAGGACAGCCCGGAACCTTACTAGGTGACGATCAAATTTACAATGTAATTGTCACCGCACATGCCTTTGTAATAATCTTCTTTATAGTTATGCCAATTATAATCGGAGGCTTTGGAAACTGACTAGTACCCCTCATAATTGGCGCACCCGACATAGCATTCCCCCGCATAAACAATATAAGCTTTTGACTCCTACCACCATCCTTCCTACTTTTACTTGCCTCATCCACAGTAGAAGCAGGAGCAGGAACAGGATGAACAGTATACCCCCCCTTAGCCGGAAACCTTGCCCACGCTGGTGCATCCGTAGATCTGGCCATCTTCTCCCTACACTTAGCAGGAGTGTCATCAATTCTAGGAGCTATCAATTTCATCACAACCGCCATCAACATAAAACCTCCAGCCCTCTCACAATACCAAACCCCATTATTCGTATGATCTGTACTCATTACTGCCGTTCTCCTACTCCTATCACTTCCCGTACTTGCTGCTGGAATCACAATACTATTAACAGATCGAAACCTAAACACTACATTCTTCGACCCCGCTGGCGGAGGAGACCCAGTTCTATACCAACACCTGTTTTGATTCTTTGGACACCCAGAAGTCTACATCCTGATCCTACCCGGCTTCGGAATTATCTCACACGTAGTAGCATACTATGCAGGCAAAAAAGAACCCTTCGGCTACATAGGAATAGTTTGGGCCATATTATCAATCGGATTCCTAGGTTTTATTGTATGAGCGCATCACATATTTACAGTAGGAATAGATGTAGATACCCGAGCATACTTTACATCAGCCACTATAATCATCGCAATCCCAACCGGTATTAAAGTATTCAGCTGACTAGCTACACTGCACGGCGGCACCATCAAATGAGACCCCCCCATGCTATGAGCCATAAGCCATAGGCTTCATTTTCTTATTCACCATTGGAGGCCTAACTGGAATCATCCTAGCAAACTCATCCCTAGACATTGCTCTACACGACACTTACTACGTAGTTGCCCATTTCCACTATGTATTATCAATAGGAGCAGTATTTGCTATCCTAGCAGGTTTCACCCACTGATTTCCATTATTCACCGGATATACCCTCCACCCTACATGAGCTAAAGCACACTTCGGAGTAATATTCACTGGCGTTAACCTAACATTCTTCCCACAACACTTCCTAGGCCTAGCAGGCATGCCACGCCGTTACTCCGACTATCCAGACGCATATACCCTATGAAACACCATGTCATCTATTGGCTCTCTCATCTCATTAACAGCTGTAATTATGCTAATATTTATCATCTGAGAAGCCTTCGCATCAAAACGAAAAGTAATCCAACCAGAACTCCCTACCACTAATATTGAATGAATCCACGGCTGCCCTCCACCACACCATACCTTTGAAGAACCAGCCTTTGTCCAAGTACAAGAAAGGAAGGAATCGAACCCTCATATGCTGGTTTCAAGCCAACCGCATCAAACCACTCATGCTTCTTTCTTATGAGATATTAGTAAAACTATTACATAGCCTCGTCAAGACTAAATTGTAGATGAAACCTCTACATATCTCAAATGGCTAACCCATCTCAATTCGGATTTCAAGACGCCTCCTCCCCAATCATAGAAGAACTTGTCGAATTCCACGACCATGCCCTAATAGTAGCCCTAGCAATCTGCACTCTCGTCCTCTACTTATTAACACTTATACTATTAGAAAAACTTTCCTCAAACACTGTAGATGCACAAGAAATTGAACTCATCTGGACAATCCTACCAGCAATCGTCCTTATCCTACTAGCCCTACCATCTTTACAAATTTTATATATAATAGACGAAGTGGATGAACCAGACTTAACCCTAAAAGCCATTGGCCACCAATGATATTGATCCTACGAATACACAGACTTTAAAGACCTAACATTCGACTCATACATAATCCCCACAACAGACCTTTTACCAGGACACTTCCGACTACTAGAAGTAGACCATCGAGTTGTAATTCCAACAGAATCCCACGTGCGTGTCATCATCACCGCAGGGGATGTCCTACACTCCTGAGCAGTTCCCACCCTAGGAGTTAAAACAGACGCAATCCCAGGACGACTAAACCAAACATCATTTATCACTACCCGGCCCGGAATCTTCTACGGCCAATGCTCCGAAATTTGTGGCGCAAACCACAGCTACATACCCATCGTAGTAGAATCCACTCCACTCACCCACTTCGAAAACTGATCCTCACTCCTTTCATCCTAATCATTAAGAAGCTATGCAAACAGCACTAGCCTTTTAAGCTAGAGACAGAGGAACACATACCCCTCCTTAATGACATGCCACAACTAAATCCAAACCCATGATTATCCATTATATTATTAACATGACTTACTTTCACACTAACTATTCAACCAAAACTTTTATCCTTCACCCAAACTAACCCCCCAATCAACAAACCAACCATACTTAATAAAACCACCTCATGAGCCTGACCATGACTTTAAGCTTCTTCGACCAATTTATAAGCCCATCCCTCCTAGGAATCCCACTAATCCTTATCTCAATATTATTCCCTGTGCTACTTATCCCAGCCCAAGGTAACCGATGAATTACAAACCGACTCTCTACCCTCCAATCCTGAGTTATCCACTTAATCACAAAACAACTAATAATTCCCCTAGACAAAAAAGGACACAAATGAGCCCTAATTTTAACCTCCCTTATACTATTACTACTTACAATTAACCTACTAGGCCTACTCCCATATACATTCACCCCCACCACCCAACTATCAATAAACATAGCCCTCGCCCTTCCTTTATGACTAGCTACCCTACTCACAGGCCTACGAAACCAACCCTCAATCTCCTTAGGCCACCTTCTCCCAGAAGGAACACCCACCCCCCTAATCCCCGCCCTAATTATAATCGAAACCATCAGTCTCCTTATTCGCCCCCTAGCCTTAGGAGTCCGACTCACAGCAAACCTCACCGCCGGCCATTTACTCATTCAACTCATCTCAACAGCAGCTGTAGTCCTTCTCCCCATTCTTCCAGCAGTATCTATACTGACTACTACCATCCTACTCCTCCTAACAATCCTAGAAATTGCAGTAGCCATAATTCAAGCTTACGTCTTTGTCCTCCTACTAACCTTATACTTACAAGAAAACATCTAATGGCCCACCAAGCACACTCATATCACATAGTAGACCCTAGCCCATGGCCCATCTCCGGAGCAGCAGCTGCTCTACTAACAACATCAGGCCTTGTCATATGATTTCACCAAAACTCCATACAACTTCTCAGCCTAGGATTATTCTCCATAATTCTTGTTATAATCCAATGATGACGAGATATTATTCGTGAGAGTACCTTCCAAGGACATCACACTCTCCCGGTCCAAAAAGGACTACGATACGGAATAATCCTATTCATTACATCCGAAGCATTCTTCTTTCTTGGATTCTTCTGAGCCTTTTTCCACTCTAGCTTAGTACCAACGCCAGAACTAGGCGGCCAATGACCCCCAGCAGGAATCAAACCACTAAACCCCATAGAAGTGCCCTTACTAAATACAGCCATTCTACTGGCTTCAGGAGTAACCGTAACATGAGCACACCATAGCATTACAGAAGGCAACCGAAAACAAGCAATCCATGCATTAACCCTAACAATCCTCCTAGGGTTCTACTTCACAGCCCTCCAAGGAATAGAATATTATGAAGCACCATTCTCAATCGCCGACGGAGTTTACGGTTCAACCTTTTTTGTCGCCACCGGATTTCACGGCCTCCACGTACTCATCGGATCATCTTTCCTCACTATCTGCCTACTACGACTAATCATATTCCACTTTACACCAAATCACCACTTCGGATTTGAAGCCGCTGCCTGATACTGACACTTCGTAGACGTCATCTGATTATTCCTCTACATAACAATCTACTGATGAGGATCCTGCTCTTCTAGTATAATTATTATAATTGACTTCCAATCTATAGAATCTGGTTCAACCCCAGAGAAGAGCAATTAACATAATCACATTTATATTCACCCTCTCCCTAACCCTAAGCATTATTTTAACCACACTAAACTTCTGAATTACTCAAATTAATCCAGATTCAGAAAAATTATCCCCATACGAATGTGGTTTTGACCCTCTTGGCTCCGCACGTCTCCCCTTCTCTATCCGATTCTTTCTAGTAGCAATTCTATTCCTACTATTCGACCTAGAAATCGCACTACTACTACCCCTACCATGAGCCACCCAGCTCCAATCCCCTATCACTACCATAACCTGAACATCCACTATTATCCTATTACTCACCCTAGGACTTATTTATGAATGAACACAAGGTGGCCTAGAATGAGCAGAATAAACAAAAAAAGAAAGTTAGTCTAAACACGACAGTTGATTTCGGCTCAACAGATCATAGCTAAGCCCTATGACTTTCTTAATGTCACTCATACACTTAAGTTTCTACTCTACCTTCACCCTGAGCAGCCTAGGACTCGCTTTCCACCGCACTCACCTAATCTCAGCCCTACTATGCCTAGAAAGCATGATACTCTCCATATACGTGGCCCTAACTGTCTGACCAGTCGAAAACCAAACACCCTCTCACACTCTAATGCCAATCCTAATATTAGCATTTTCGGCTTGCGAAGCAGGTACAGGCCTGGCAATATTAGTAGCATCCACACGAACTCATGGCTCAGATCACCTCCATAACCTAAATCTCCTACAATGCTAAAAATTATCCTACCAACAATTATACTTCTCCCAACAGCCCTACTCTCCACCCAAAAAGCCCTATGAACTAACATCACCCTACACAGCCTAATAATCGCCACCATCAGCCTACACTGACTATCCCCCACATATTTCCCACACAAAACTCTAACCCAATGAACAGGTATTGACCAAATCTCATCCCCCCTCCTTACCCTATCATGCTGATTGCTTCCCCTAATAATTATAGCAAGCCAAAACCATCTACACCACGAACCCTTAACACGCAAACGAATCTTTGCAGCCACCCTAATCATAATTCAACCATTTATTATTCTAGCCTTCTCAACCACAGAACTTATAATATTTTATATTACATTTGAAGCAACCCTCATTCCAACCCTAATCCTCATTACCCGATGGGGCAACCAACCCGAACGCCTAAGTGCTGGCATCTACCTCCTATTTTATACCCTAATTAGCTCCCTCCCACTATTAGTAACAATCCTACACCTTCACACACAAACAGGGACTCTTCACTTAACAATACTAAACTTAACCAACCTCTCACTCCCAAAATCATGAACCACTATCCTCTCAGGAATTGCACTACTAATAGCATTTATAGTAAAAGCCCCACTATACGGCCTACACTTATGACTACCAAAAGCACATGTAGAAGCCCCAATTGCAGGCTCCATGCTTCTAGCAGCACTACTTCTAAAGCTCGGAGGATATGGCATTATACGGATTACTATCCTAATAAACCCCACATTAAACTCACTACAATACCCATTCCTTGCTTTATCTTTATGAGGAGCACTCATAACCAGCTCAATCTGCCTACGCCAAACTGACTTAAAAGCACTCATCGCCTACTCATCTGTCAGCCACATAGGCCTAGTTATCGCTGCAAGCCTAATCCAAACTAACTGATCCTTCTCAGGCGCAATAATCCTCATAATCTCCCACGGCCTCACCTCCTCAATACTATTCTGTCTGGCCAACACAAACTATGAACGTACCCATAGCCGAATCTTATTATTAACACGCAGCCTACAGCCACTCCTACCACTAACAGCAACCTGATGACTACTAGCCAATCTATCAAACATAGCCCTGCCACCAACAACAAATTTAATAGCTGAACTCACCATCATAATTGCCCTATTCAACTGATCAATACTTACAATCATCCTAACTGGACTCGCAACACTACTTACCGCAGCATACACCCTATTTATACTACTGACTACCCAACGAGGAATTTTACCAACCAACATCACATCTATTCAGAACTTTACCACACGTGAACACCTCCTAATAACCCTACACATCATACCTATACTCCTCTTAATCCTTAAACCAGAACTTATCTCAGGAGCCTTCCTATGCAAGTATAGTTTAAACCAAACATTAGACTGTGATTCTAAAAATAGAAGTTAAAACCTTCTTACCTGCCGAGGGGAGGTTCAACCAACAGGAACTGCTAATTCCTGTATCTGAGTCTAAAATCTCAGCCCCCTTACTTTTAAAGGATAACAGTAATCCGCTGGTCTTAGGAACCACTAATCTTGGTGCAAATCCAAGTAAAAGTAGTGGAAACCATCCTAATTATTAACACCTCTATACTTCTCACACTAGCATTAATCCTAATCCCCACACTACTAACCCTATTAACAAAAAATTACAAGAACTCCCCCAGCTCAATTACCAAAACCGTCAAAACTGCCTTTCTCACCAGCCTAATCCCCACCACACTATTCCTATACTCTGGCATAGACAGCATTATCTCCATCTGAGAATGAAAATTCATTATAAACTTTAAAATCCCAATAAACCTTAAAATTGACCAATACTCAATAATATTTTTTCCCATTGCACTATTTGTAACATGATCTATTCTACAATTCGCCTCCTGATATATAGCTACAGAACCATACATTACAAAATTCTTCTCATACTTACTAATATTCCTAACTGCAATATTAACACTAACAATCGCCAACAACCTATTTTTACTTTTCATCGGATGAGAGGGGGTAGGAATTATATCATTTCTCCTAATCGGATGATGGCAAGGCCGAGCAGAAGCCAATACAGCTGCTCTACAAGCTATCCTATATAACCGAATCGGAGATATCGGACTCATCCTAAGTATAGCCTGACTCGCATGCACCATAAACTCATGAGATATCCAACAAACCATGCCCAACCATACCCAAACCCCAACACTCCCATTACTAGGCCTCATCCTAGCCGCAACCGGAAAGTCAGCTCAATTTGGCCTACATCCATGACTACCAGCTGCCATAGAAGGCCCAACCCCAGTTTCCGCCCTACTCCACTCAAGTACTATAGTTGTAGCAGGAATCTTCCTCCTAATCCGAATACACCCTATACTCTCCAACAACCAAACCGCCCTAACCCTATGCTTATGTCTAGGAGCACTATCCACACTATTTGCCGCTACCTGTGCTCTAACACAAAACGACATCAAAAAAATTATTGCCTTCTCAACATCTAGCCAACTAGGACTAATAATAGTAACAATTGGACTAAACCTTCCACAGCTAGCCTTTCTACACATTTCAACCCACGCCTTCTTCAAAGCCATACTCTTCCTGTGCTCTGGATCAATTATCCACAACCTCAGTGGTGAACAAGACATCCGAAAAATAGGCGGCCTTCAAAAAATACTTCCAACAACCACCTCCTGCCTAACTATCGGAAACCTAGCCTTAATAGGAACTCCATTCTTAGCCGGATTCTACTCAAAAGATCTCATCATTGAAAGCCTAAACACATCACACCTTAATACCTGAGCACTACTCCTAACACTACTCGCCACAACATTCACCGCAACATATAGCCTACGAATAACTATTTTAGTACAAACAGGATTCCCCCGCATCCCATCAACTACCCCAATAAACGAAAACGACCCAGCAATTATTAACCCAATCACTCGACTTGCACTAGGCAGCATCCTAGCTGGCCTACTTATCACAACTTACTTCCCACCTACGAGCACCCCTCCAATAACCATACCTACATACATAAAAATTGCCGCTATACTTCTAACGATCCTAGGAACCATTCTAGCCCTCGAACTATCAAACATAACTCACGCCCTATCAAAGCCCAAACAAAACATGGCAATAAACTTCTCATCTACATTAGGCTACTTCAACCCATTACTCCACCGCCTAACCTCTACAAACCTCCTAAACACAGGACAAAAACTATCCTCCCACCTAGCCGACCTATCCTGGTACAAAAAAATAGGCCCAGAAGGACTTGCCACCCTACAAGTCATAACAACCAAAACCTCAACCAACCTACACACAGGCCTCATCAAAGCCTATTTAAGCTCATTTGCCCTATCAATCCTAATCCTCTTACTAATATACAGAACCAACACCCTAATGGCCCCAAACATACGAAAACATCACCCCCTACTAAAAATAATTAACAACTCCCTAATTGACCTCCCAACACCCTCAAATATCTCCGCCTGATGAAATTTCGGCTCTCTTCTAGGTATCTGCCTAGCAACCCAAATCCTTACAGGATTAATGCTAGCCATACACTATACCGCAGACACAACCCTAGCATTCTCCTCCGTAGCCCACATGTGCCGAGACGTCCAATATGGTTGACTACTCCGCAACCTACATGCAAATGGAGCATCAGCATTTTTCATCTGCATTTACCTTCACATCGGACGAGGCTTCTACTACGGCTCCTATCTATTCAAGGAAACCTGAAACACAGGAGTTATCCTCCTCTTAACCTTAATAGCAACCGCCTTCGTAGGATATGTTCTCCCATGGGGACAAATATCGTTTTGAGGCGCAACCGTCATCACTAACCTATTCTCAGCCATCCCATACATCGGACAGACCCTAGTAGAATGAGCTTGAGGAGGCTTCTCAGTAGACAACCCGACACTAACCCGATTTTTTGCCCTACATTTTATTCTTCCATTCATAATTGCAGGTCTCACACTAATCCACCTCACCTTCCTCCACGAAACTGGTTCAAACAACCCACTAGGACTAGCATCAGATTCAGACAAAATCCCATTCCACCCCTACTTCTCCCTAAAAGATATCCTGGGATTCATCACAATACTACTCTTCCTGACAACCCTAGCCCTCTTCTCACCAACACTACTAAGCGACCCAGAAAACTTTACCCCCGCAAACCCACTCATCACACCCCCTCATATTAAACCAGAATGATACTTCCTATTTGCATACGCTATCCTACGCTCAATCCCAAACAAACTTGGAGGAGTCCTTGCACTCGCTGCATCTGTCCTAGTACTATTTCTAGCCCCACTCCTACATAAATCTAAACAACGCACAATAACATTTCGCCCTCTATCCCAAGTATTATTCTGAATTTTAGTCACCAATCTAATCATCCTAACATGAGTAGGCAGCCAACCAGTAGAACACCCATTCATTATCATCGGCCAACTAGCATCCCTCACCTACTTCTCTATTATTCTAATCCTCTTTCCAATCACTGCCACCCTAGAAAACAAGTTACTGAACTACTAAAATACTCTAATAGTTTATCAAAAACATTGGTCTTGTAAGCCAAAGAATGAAGATCCCACCTCTTCTTAGAGTTTTTCTTCCTCCGGGCCCCCCCGGGATCTATGTACTCTAGCATACTATTCTCGTACCACATTATACATTATATCCATGTCCTAAATACATTAATATACACCTGACACAAATCGCATTTTTCACATCCTACTTTCAAGCGCTATCCGCGTGTAACTTATTAACGAATTTACACTCTGCCCGTACTAAAACCATGACATGCCATTCTATACATTAACGGACTTTCCTGGACACGAGGCCTCCCGGAGGAATGACCTTAAGGTAGCAGGACTATTCCGACGAAACTTTGTTCCGGTACAGCTTTCTAAAGTACCCGATGGATTTATTGATCGTTCACAGCACGAGAAATCCGCAACGCCTTGCACGAAGTACCTCCTCATACTAGCTTCAAGCCCATTCTTTCCACCATACACCACTGACACTACTTGCTCTTTTGCGCCTCGGGTTCCTATTTCAGGGTCATCAATTGGTAGTTGGATATATATTGTTTTCACAGATGCAACCGAGCTCTGTCAGGGCACTTTGCCTCGTATCCCGACATCTTTCTGCCTTTTGTCTACTGGTTCCCTCTCTTCCCTTCGGGAGCCTTCACAGGTTGCCCATGTAGTTAGAGCAGGAGCTTACAATCTATTTACCTGGGCTACAATGGTCCACGGGCCTTTTTATCACTTTCAGAGAATCACTCAATGAGACGGTCGACGTATCCGGGGAATCATCTCAACACTGATGCACTTTAGATAGCCCTCACATACTTGATCGACTAGCTTAACTCCCGTGTGCAGGATAATGCATGCATAGGGTATATGATTTTTCGATTTTCGCCCCCCGGGCGATTTTAACAACACTAGGAATTTCCGACTAAACCATAATTTTCCACCCATCACAATTTTATCATCACATTTCACATTTTCCCACTCTAGACAAACTACATTAATAAACAAATTCGTTACTTAACAAAAATTTTTTTACATCATACATCACAAAACATCATCAAACAATCCAGTAAAAATTCATTAAATAAACAAACACTTACATTTGTCACCATCACAAACATAATACATCAAAACATACCTCAGAAAAAAAGGAATTAAACCTTTATCACCAACTCCCAAAGCTGGTATTCTAAATTAAACTATTTTCTGATAACCCCACTAAACTGCCCGAATAGCCCCACGCGACAACCCCGCACAACCTCCAAAACTACGAACAACGTCAACAACAAACCTCACCCCGCCACCAAGAACATCCCAAACCCCAAAGAATAAAACATTGCCACACACTAAAATCCAACCGCACCAAAAACATACCTCCATTATCAACAGTAACTAACCCACCTTTCAACACTCAACCACACCTCCTACAACCACACCAACAACAACAACCAAAAATAACCCAACCCCATACCCCACTACTCCCCAATCCCCCCAAGCCTCTGGAAACGGCTCCGCTGCCAAAGAAACAGAGTATACAAACACCACTAACATTCCCCTAAATACACCATAAAAAGCACTAAAGACACAAACGAAACTCCCAAACTCAACAACCACCCACATCCTATCACAGATGCCAACACCAAACCAACCACCCCATAATATGGCGAAGGATTAGACGCAACCGCCAACCCACCCAACACAAAACCTACACCCAAGAAAAAAACAAAATAAGTCATAATAATTCCTGCTTGGCCTCTCTCCAAGATCTATG